>JAUZST010046658.1:0-25603 GCA_034779995.1 Parotocinclus haroldoi | reverse complement strand
TTAAATGAGTACATGTTTAAAACAAATTCAATAACACTGTTCATCTAAGTAACTTTTGCTTGTAACGCAAACCTCCTGTCATTTAAGAACTATAGGCTGATACGGCAAAGCCTGCTTCCTTAACACGTTAACCCTTAAAACAGGGTGTGTTTTATCATTTTTATAAGTTTCATCATAATATACTATTTTGTACTTATAGCATATTTATGTGTTACCATAATATTTTAAGTCTGCTAGTATGTTGCTCACGAAGCAGGTACTTAGTGTAGGTTCTATGTAGTTGCCTTGGCTTATTCTTATTAATCAGGTTAGTTGCTGGCAGACAGGTTATAAAAGCTTATTGCATTAACAGATGCTGTTTGGACACATATTTGTCCTCATAGCTTACTGGTGAGGGGTGTACTGTAAATATGCTCAACTACTGTATTAAGGATAGTTGTAAATGCACAGTGGGAACACAAATAAAGACAAAACAAATGTAATCAACTCTGGCGAGTAAATGGTTGATGGGTCTGAATGTCGGTTTCGATTAATGTTCAGTTATTGCCCAACTGAATAGTTAGAATTTTTGAACTTCAGATATAACATTGCTGAACAACACAAACTTGACTTCTTACATTCATTTATTCATTTTGTATCCTCTTAATCCTGCTCAGGGTCTCAGGAAAGCCGGTGTCTGACTGGTGGCACACAGCGCAAGGCAGGAACAATCCTAGACAGGGAACCAGTTAATCATAAGGTACGCACACACTAAGACCACTTTAGAAACACCAGTTATCCTAACAGACATGTCTTTGGAAGGAGGGAAGAAACCTAAGTACCCGGAGTAAACCCACATGGGCACAGGGAGGACATGCAACTTTTACACAGGTGGAGTATGAGGTCGGAATTGAACCAGGGATGCTGCAGTCAATCCGAGAGCGTTTCTTAGAGATGTTTGGATGCAAAATTAAAAGAACAGAAGAATCGCATGATTGACTGTTATTACTACTAAAATATATACTGAATATCTCGATCTTCCCCCAGACCTGACACCAGCATCACATAATGACAGTTTGCCAGTACTGAAGCCATCTCAGACATGAAACCTAGATATGGCAGATGAAGATGCCACAATACATTAACTGCATGTGGAACATGACACTGATCCAGATGTCAGAATCTTCATTCCTTGTTATCCTCATCTGATAGCACAGACAGAAGCAAATTACATAATTGGCCAATGCAGAACTGCCTGATTCACGGTTGAAAAGGCATGGTTTGATGTCACCAGGTGCAAAAAACTCTTTGGGCTTTGGGTTGTGTGCATGACCCGGAAAATACCATTTATAATAGATTCATTAGAATTAATTCTGAAGTCTTCAGTTTTTCAGTAGTAATTGGTTAATCAGTACACATGAAAGAAACCTACGGTAACGAGAAACTGTTGTTGAAACACATGCAGTACGCCAATTGCAACTGGGTCATCTGTGGTGATCTAAAAGTATTTTCAATACTACCTGCAGCTAGTATTAATAAAGAACGTTTGTGTCATTTGTGTACGGGACAGCAATGGTAAAGAGTCACATTGCCTTAAATAGTACTGACCACTACGTAAGCATGTCGTTCCAGGGGAGGCACAGCAAATTTACTCTGTTATACAAGCTGTAGACTGACTATCACTTGTATCAAAGTCAGTGTTCTTGATGTATATAAAAGTGTCTGTCATCTGTATCTTATAGTGTTGTCCCATGAAAAGCTATAAAACAAAGATACAAAAGATACAAAGATATAATACAAAAATACAAAAATGTAAGGGATGCACTCACTTTTGTGAGATACTGCTTTCAAGGTCATGAGAAAAGTGTAAACCATGAAAACACATCCATAAAACACAAGACAGAATAATCACTATGTGCACAGTTGTCTTTCCTGCAATTTGTTTACCATCTTGCACATATTTTTTGCAACATACCAGAATAAAGGTTAGTGATGCATTTAAGTCAAAACAATTTAATACTGTACATTATATTATAAAATTATTTAAATATTTACATTATAAAAATGTTCTACAAATATTATACATTCACCTTCTTTTACTAAATTAAATCAGAGGGCAAAACACTGGCATTGATGATGAACTTCTGCGTTGCTACCTGACAAGGTTAATGTGACCAAAGCCACTGGGCACTCATTTCTTGAGCTGGACTTTTCTCAAAAGCATAATATCTGTATGAAGTTCTGAATAAATAGTGATCATGTATAAATTTTTGCAGCTTCTCCAAAATTCATTAGCAAGTGCTTGTTCTTTTCTCCGCTGGAATGTCAGGGGATATTTTCCGTTGAAGTTTCATAGTGGAGAAGATATGACTGGCTTTTGGGTCGAGAGCACAGCAGGAGTAGGCAGGATTGGTGAGAATGGATCTGATGAAAGGCCTCACACTGATTGATGCTGATGCCGCTGTCATCATAGTACAAAGCATAGAATACTTATGTGAAATAACATGTAATGGGGTTAGTGTTTTTGAACATAGTAAAGTAGCTTGGCAAACACTTTTGTCGTTTATTTTGCAATGTGTACAATGTCTAGATTTTATTCAGGTGAAAACAATTTCACATGCTTCTCATTAAGCTATGCATCACAGAGTGGGGTGAGATAATCAGCAGTTCCTGGCTGGTTTAGACAGCATGAAAAGTGTATTCTGCTGATCTGTGTGGTGTTTTGATCAAAGGCGTTTAATTTGAATGACAGAGAACTGTGTCCACTTGTGGAGAAGGGTAATATGTCAACTTAAAGTGAGCATGTGCAAGATCAAGATCTGGTCTTGGTGTTTTGGAGTTATTGCTCATTATTTCATCATAATGGATGAAAAGTGGAAGATCCATGCATGCATTTTCTACTTCTAGTTTGAAAGCCCACTTGCAGTAATCTCCATGCTGTCAGAAGTCTTCATTTAATATGGTGGTAGACCGCGGTGGTAGCTTTCCAATTCAAATAGGTGGGAGAATGCAGAGCGGGCTGTTACTCTGATCATCCAGTATCACGTGCATATTGATGGTGCATTCTGGTTGGCTGTGAGGGAACCAAGCACAAACCAAGCACAACCTGTACTGGCTGAAGCTGACTTTATTACAGACTTTGGTTCACCATGACATGGAGTTCTTGTGGTTAGTCCATGACCAGGTGTTTTGGAGAGCAGTACTTAAAATGTTTATCTTTCCTCAGTCTCTGCTGTAATTATGGGTCCTGCATCAAGAGTGTTCTGAATTCACTGTAGCTTGATGAAGCTTGCTCACGTTTGCTGCAAAACTGGTTGCTGCGTAACAGGGTGAAATCACTGGTCATATAACTCCTGAAGCTCAAGGTGCTTCAAGAGCAGCTCAGGATTGGTGGTGTGAACAACCCATGGACAACCCATATTCATTTCACATGCATAGGGGCCACTTTACCTGAAGGTCCTGTGTGGCATTGAAGAATGAAGAGCATTCTATTGCGTCTTCAACTTTTGAGTGACCGATGAAGCATGGCAAAGACTGTCATGAGTAGATTGCTGGCATTCAGAGGACACTAATCATATTGTTTGTGTGGGCAGTCTGGTGACCCTGATATTAGTGTGTGATCGGTTGTGTGTTTTGAATGTGTTTACATTCACTGTGAGTGTGAAGATATCCTGTGTGAGCCCTTGACCATGGGTGATATTTGCAGTGTGGAATTTTCACATGATGTACGACCCTGCACTTTTCTGTCCTTTGTTGGACCACTTGTGGTGAGACATTGCTTCTTACCCTTTATAAAGTCTCCAAAATTTTACTCCGTTTCTAGCTGTTTTATTTGTTTCTTTATTTTTTTTGCATAGGCCACCTTGGTAAACGTGCCACTTCAGTGAAGGTTCTGACCCTGGTGGCTGCCTCAGTAAAGGAGGTGACACTTCAAGCTGTTGTCTGGCTTAGTCTTAATATCTGTGACGCTGGTTTTGGAGTCAGAGACCATGACTGTGTCCATGTATATGAGCCATTCTACCCATGGGTAGATGGGTGCCATTTCCGTCACCAGGACATTACACAAACACACACACACACACACACACACACACACCCACACACATATATATATATATATATATATATATACAATATAATTAACTGTAAGAATCATTGTATTATTAAGCAAGGTGTCTGGAACAGTGATCCGGTTGCAAATTACATTTATATAATTTAAAACATTAATACAAATGACCTAAAACACCGAAAATTACCATTTGTTATCGGTTCATGGCCTCTAATATGATATTTTACAGTAAAATATAATAATTTACATCCTTCAGAAATATTTGCATTGCACTGCAATTTTTACATTGTTTTGTCACTCGATAACCAGGAAATCCATAATCCTTTTCTTTAAAATACATATTTTAGTAATGTCCCCAAGTGTTAACCCACTTCTGTTACAGTAACATGTTCCTAATATTATGTTTGCTTTTGTACAGTATATGAAGTAGAAAATAAAATAAGTCACATTTTCCTGTTCAACCAGGTACACACAGGACGTGTGAAGTGATGGGACGCAAGGTGGATGTGTCGAATCTTACAGAGGATGAGGCTGAGCATGTGCTGCAGGTGGTGCAGAGAGACATGCAGCTGCGAAAGACAGAGGAGGAGCGACTGAGGTAAGAGCCCTCTTTTGATATTATCTATCCACTGGCTATAGATGGACCTCTATATAGAAAACAGTTACTTGTTACCTCACTATACCATTAACTAAAATAATTGCACATGTTTGTACAGAATTCAGCAACATTGACTCATACCATGATTAGTTTTACAAAGTTCATATCTACAGTTTTTATTCTTATCTGAGCTATGTTAATGCTGTCATTTTCTTAAGCTTTTTGGTTAGTCAGTCCATGCACTGCACAAGATATTTGTCATGATATTTTGTCAGGATTTTTTTAACAAAGCACAAAGGGCAGGAAGGACCGACCCTTCCTTTCCTAGTAATAGGCCACTTCCGGAGACCAGTAACATAGTTTCAGCTTTATGGAAGCTACTGTAAATGCCCTACTGTAAATGAGTGTTACATGTTAGCTTATATACTATAAATATAATCTAATCATTTGTTTTTGCTGATCTGAGGCCTTTTCTATATAGACAAAAATACCTTTTTTTCTCAAATATTGTTTACAAATTTGTCTAAATTGTAAAAATGTGTTAGTGAGCAATTCTCATTTGCTGACTTAATCTATCCACCTCACAATTGTGGCATTTGCTGGCAGAGCCTTGATTCTTACTTGCCTCTACAAGTAATTGTTTGTAGTTGCCTGTGTAACAGGGGAACTAGGGCTGGCACAGACACTCACATAAGGTACGGACTAGTGCCAAATATGGTATTATTGTTTGGGATCAAAATATGAGCAGCAAAAGTAATGGGCTTAGATTGAGACGGGATCAAGAGTATGGGTCAAGACAGAACCAGAATAAGTCCGAGAAAGGATCAGTGGAATAATCTGAAAGCCAGCAGAGCTGTAGGGCAATTTTGTGCTTGACCTGAATCATAAGGTCTACACCAAGGGCCAAATTAATTCTGCATCCCAAACAATTTATTATTGTACTTGAGTATGATCTTTGAATATACTTAAATATTTTTCTCACCTGCTACTATTTTCTTCTACCGTATACAATACACCCTTCACTGATCTGGAAAAATATTGGACAGTCTGTTTGGAGGCAAACTAGACTCAAACTATAGAACAAGGGGTGGATTCCATGTATTAATGTTAATTAATAGAGTTAATTTATTGGCGTGGGTCACACGCACCCAAATGAATTTGGCTAAACTTTCATTGTGCAGTCCATACATATGTGAATGAAGCTACAGCTAAATTGACTCTTGCTGTCTGATAGATGGTGGCTAAGTCCTGTACTATGGACCAGAAGGACAACAGGGTTCAAATCTCTTGCCAGGCTGGAACATTTGGGTTCTTGAGCCAGCCCCTTATCCTAAAATTGCTCGGCCTATAAGATCTGAAACACATGTGATTCGCTCTGGATAGGCGTGTCTAGTAAAAAGTCTAAATGTAAAATGCAAATCCATGTATACTTACACCGAGTATGATGGTTTTTTTTTTGTTTTTTGTTTTTTGCGGAAACAAAAACAACGGATGAGATATTTAACTTAGTGGGAACTTCACACCAAGTGTGGAACATTTTTTGTCTAAACACTCCCTGTCCACTTTTGCATTTTTAAATTTTTCTTCTTGTAATGCGTCACAGAGGTTTTTCTGTACCTTAAACATTGTCAACATGACAAAATCAAAGACACGAGCAAAGATTAGTTTAGGAAGCTTTAGTTTGTGTTTTTGTGGGACTAGACTAGAACACACGTGGATAAATTAAAAAAATGCAACCTGTGACTAAACAAACCTGAAATTAAAAAGACTTTCACTATTTACATCTCAAGCTTGTTAACCAGACAGAGTTAACAAAAAAAAAGTTTTAAAAATAAAAATTAAATATATTGATAGAAAGGTTTTGTTAATATACAAATACAGTGGATCAGAATCAGACTGCTTTGAGTTTTTTCATTATGAAAAGTTTCTTATATGAGGGCTGTTTGTGTTACTTTTTTTTATAGTTTTATATAATACATAATGAGAAGCCAAACACTGTTTTACATTCTCCTGAGTTATATCCCACTGTGATTAGTAATCACTTGTTTTATTTTGCTCAATAGGTTCTGTTTACACTAATCTTATTTTTGTCCACATGATGCGATTAGTTCTGTAAGCTATTATGCAAGTGAAATTAACATTTTTGGCAAATGTGACTGCAGTTGTACTTTTCATTCAGTCTCTTGACCCTATTTGTCTTTCTTGAATATGTAGCTGTAAATGCTTAATAGGACAGCATACACTCATTGACAAAAACACTCACTGAAAAGGAGTTTGTGAAATCAAGTGAATGCATGAATGTAATGATGATTTTATGAAAGCGATTACAACATTAGAGCAAAAGTAAGATTATTAGGGCAAACCTTACAATTAAAAGAAGACTTTAGTTGTGATTAAGTATACTACTGTATGCAGCACAGCAATTAGATTTATTCACCGACCTTTATTATGCATCATTAGCATTAGAACTTGATTGGATTCTTCCTTTGCTTAGTAAGGTAGGCTGAGGCTTAAGTATAAGATATTCATACTTCTGTAGTTTCACTACTGTAGGTAAATTGGTAAATATTTTTTATTTGTGTATTTTACTTTACTTTCATTTACATTAGTGAGCACATAGAGTTAGACTGAACTGTCATCCTGCCATTGTTTCTGTCAAGAATCTCTAATCAGCTAATTATGCTAATCATACAAGGTATTCTCTGTAGGAACGTATTAGTTGTAGCACCTGTAACCTTATTTACCCTCCAAGATACCATTAACTGATACAGTGGTGGTAGGTGGGCTTTATAACTGCCAGTCTACTGTCCAGAAGCGCAGTTAATCTTAGCCTTCACTAAGCCTTCAGTGTGTCCTATTCCTGGCTTGGAGAACTCAGCTTCTAAGGCTACTCTGTCGTTCCTGCTTTCTCATTTTCCTGCTCACCATGTGAGTCTGGAATTGTATGTGGCAGTAAATTTTATCCCCAGAAATGGCTTTTCACACCTCTCGCTCTTTCTCATGTTGGTATCTCATAGTTTGATTCCATGCCGTTAGTTCCACCACGGATCTCCACTCCCAAGCTGTCTCCCCTGCCAAGACATTTCTACAAAGGAAGCTGGAAGAATCTGCCTCTGTACAGTGCAAACCTTATGCAATACTTTCAATAGCCGGTCTGTTATTCTTTCTGCCACTGGTTGCTTTTCTCTTATTCTGCATATGATAGTCCTCAGCTGGACACATCCAGCAATTTCACACGGTGACCACAAATCACAGAATGCCATCCCATTACCAATATTCCAAAAGATCACTCAAGACCTTCCTTTCATCACTTCCATCATGAACAACTCATTGATGGCTGGTCATGTTCCATTTGCTTTCAAGATTGAAATATTCAATATTACATTGAAGAACCCTACATTTAACATTTCAGACATTACATCTCTTCCCTCTCAAAAGTACTTGAATATGCTGTCTACAATCAGCTCTACAATCAAAAAGATTTATCTTTGTCATATAAAATGACATAAGGTTCCCAGCCAGTCTGGCTTCTAAGGAACACACTCCACTGGTCCTGGTGGTTGATTATGAGAACATTTATGCTGCCACAGAAGCTAATGTTTCTTTGGCTCTGATCGTTCTCGACCTTTTATCAGCCCTTTGATGTGGCCAACCACTAAATTCTCCTTTCTGCCCTCTCCATCTTTGGAATCACACGCTCAACTGAGCTGGAGGAATGATCATACCGTTTATCATGGAGTTGGTTCACACTGGCATCATGTGATGATTTGCACTGGATGTCTAAATGTCTGAGTTACTTGCTGTCTTTTAACAGACTCACCTTTTCACTTAGCATTTAAGAATAGGCGAATAATACGCTTACATATTTATTTTTAAAGTTATCTTGTTATTTTATAAATTGTTTTTGACTAACTACCTGTTTTTCTTATGTATATCAACTCCAAACAGGGTTTTAGTTGGATAGTGCCCTTGGGTTCTTGGTCATTTGTGTTAACATAAGCAGTTACTGATACTTTACATCAGTGTTTCCGAAATACTTCCTGCATTTGAACAGTTTGCTTGAAAATTGTTTTAAAGCTATGTATTTGATATACATGTATAGTATTTATTTATAAGTGATTGGCTTCACATGCGCTCATGTTTAGATACTACAGTAAAATAACTATAGCACTGACCTTATGAAGGAATTTCTTTAATAGCAGTATCATAGAGCCTCAGTCATTACCCCACTGGAAGATAAGGAACATTTTTCAGCTTTTGATAAAACAGGAGTTTCCAGGGACCCAGTAATGTACTTGCCAAACGTTTGATGTCTCTAAAAATGTGAAAACAAAGGATGTTTGTGTAACTCGGGCCAGGGTCAGGGACCTGGGATGAAAATAAAAAACAAAATTTTGATTCCTTTATATTCATATACATTTCTAGACATATGAACAGAAACACCATCGCATGTGCTCCACCCTGCTTAACACTGGAGAGAAGGTTATTTTCTGTAGGACCTTTTTATTCCAAACTGACTCATTTAGTAACATCAAATGAACTTCAGTCACTTATGCGGTCAAATAAATGGAAAGTTTTTTTTCTTTCCTTCTTAAATTACAATTAGAATGTTGCCTTGAATTGTGCTTTTAATAGTAAATTTGGTCAGCCTCCTTACTATAAGGAGAAATACACTTGCCTACTCTTTCAGCCAAGTTAATTGCATCTGTAGCTGTTTCAAAATTCTTAATTATTACCTTGTGAATATGGATATTTTCAGGCATGTAGCTATTTTAAAGTCTTATAATCAAAAGAGTGTGTCAGAAAGCATTGATCTAGTGCCAAATAATGATCTTGAACCACAGGATGAATGTATTAAGCGCCTCTGGTGTGGGTGTAAAACAGTAAGAACAAACACATAACAACAGGGCATAAAAACGTCAGTTGATAAAAAGGTGATGGCGCTTGAAAGTTTGTGCATAAATATGCTTTAAAACATTACTACATTTTTTCTGCTTTTAGTTCTTACTGAAAAGAATGCCATTGCACAATGAGATTAGATTATTATACCTGGTCATAAGTATAAATGCACCATAAATATAATATATAAATTCTAAGTACAGTAGGTTGGTCTCATTAGAACTGTCTTAAATGCATAAAAACAAAAGTATTCTCTCTGTATTGTGAAACGTAGGGTGTCATCACACACGTTTGATACAATTACGAACCCTGGTGCGACTGCATCATTAACACTGGTGCAATGCTGCCATGCAAACCTTCGTGTGCACCGAACAAGCTTCCAAATAAACTCTGATGCAGTTTGATTGATGCATGAATGCAGCATGGACACATGAATGATTCAAACACATTACTATATATCAACTAAATGATAAAAAAAACAGCACAAATTAAATAAATCCCATGAGTGCATTCAGCTCAGCACAAAGCATTGTTGTCGATTTCAATTGCAAAACATTCTAACAGCTGCATTACAAATTCATAACATTATAAAATCAAATGCTTCTTTTTCAATTGCTTCACATTCATTGTGAAATATTCCCCATTTGTGAGCAGTGCACTACAATGTACAATTTCCTTCAACTTGCTTATGTGATGTATTCTTCAGAAGATTGACAGTGAGTGTGTGTGTGTGACTGGGGGGCTGACATGGTGGCGCAGTGATTAGGGAGATAGCCTACAGTTCCAGTGTCCCTGGTTTATTCCTGACTTAAAATCCATACAGGTTACATGTCCTCTCCATGTCTGTGTGAGTTTACTTTTGGTACTCAAATTTCTTCCCACGTGAATTATGCAAATTAATTATCATAAATCAGCTGACTATGAGCGTGTATGACTAGAAAACTATGTAACTGTGTGCCTTAGAAGAATAGCCATTTAGCTATGTTAAGTAAATTTAAAAAAATGAATATCATGTTTCTCTTTTTACCTTACTGCCAATGAATTGGGTCTTCATAATAAATGTGTTTGTTCATAAAAGTAGCCATATGTCTTGTGAAATGTTGTTCCACATTGCATTCCTCCGAGCACTTTTTTTTACAATTTAACAATTATTGAGAGAACAGGGCTCTGGCATGAGCTGGCCCTGGACAGGATGCCAGTCTATCACACGCCTGGGTAGGATTCACTGATGATGCATCATGGGGGATGATATCTTTACTGACCCTCCCTCCCTTAGACACTGTCTGTGTATGATGCCCTTGATAGACAGAAGGCGTTGTCATAGCTCAAGCATATTAGAATGCTCCACATCCCAATTTACGGCTGAATAAAATTATACTGTAGAATATTTAATGATATGAGGAAATAAAGAATGTGGTTTGTGTCAGTTTGTGTCATTTAGAATGTCATCTGTGTGCTTGGAATTATGCAATTTGATTGCTCGGGTCAGTTTTGGACCACAATTTGTTAATGTGAGAGCTTGTTGATTCAGCTGTATTCCCTGTAGTTTATCTACTATCAATTACTTTCTGCTTGCACTAAATAGTCAAGGAACTGAGGACACCATTCTCCATTTCTAAGGACATCAGTCGAAGTGGAAGAATGTAAGAGTCCAATTCTTAATTTCAATAATTGAACTGAATTGAATTGGATTTTATTTGTATAGCGCTGTTTACAATAGACATTGTCACAAAGCTGCTTTTCATTGTTACATAAACATTGTCATAAATTAGAATCTTTTGTCCCTAATGAGCAAGCCAAATGGCGACAGTGGAAAGGAAAAACTTGCTAAGATAAAGTGGAAGAAACCTTGAAAGTAACCAAAAGGGAAACCCATCGTCATTTGGGTAATAAACATAATTAACATTATAAATGAAAACATTTAAATAAAAACATGATATTTGTATGTAAGGATGGAGAGTGAGCATTTTCAGCATAGCTGAAAGTGAAGAATCACAGTGTATAAACAGGAAAACAAGGGATGCTGCTGGGCTCAGATGTTCTTCATAGAAAGACTTGGATCACTAGTTTTGTATGCATTATGCATACCACAAGAGCATACAATCCTACATTACAAGACATCAAAAATAAAAAAGGGAGAAATAGCGTTTCTTGGTTTGTTGGTTGTGTTTAAATGCAGCAATAATTATTTACTGTCATTTCTAGTTGTACTATTATGTATCGTAGTATTCTGTATTATCTGGTGTACAAAGGAAAGACACATTTGTTCTTACTTACTGTACTTAATGTTGAGCTGTGTACACAACAAAGCATTACAAACATTTTACTGCACCAGGTCTCCGGAATCAGCTTAGGTTGAAAGGGTCTAAAAACCTTATTTCCATATCTTAATACTAGTAAATGTCCTGTCGTTGGTTCTTTGGCTTGTGTATGTCTTATTTAGCTGCACAGATGGAGGAGCTTGATGCACCAGGCATGCATCCAATAGTGTGTTATGGGTGCTTTAAAGCAACAGTTTTATTTCCTGTCTTGACTCTGGCACAGTAATATATCTCATCCTATTAGCAAATAACCAGTTACAAATACATCAAGGTAGCGAAAATCAAAGCTAGAAGTGATCATCCATGTCCATATAAGTCCTTGTGTGATTTTTATACAGCATTAAGAAATGTAATCATTTTTGGCCCTATTATGCCATAGCAAACTGTAGAATAATAGTGAGAATAGTGACCATTATAAAACTTGATATACTACTTAAAAAAAAAAAAGAATCTAAGAATATATGCACTGTATGTATTATGTATATGTTTTTCTGAGTCTGAGTATGCATTTCAATACAGTATTTCTTCTTTTATATACAGTAATGTGCAAAAGTATTAGGCATTATGTATTTTTCAATTTATATTTTGCCTATTATTTGTTTAAGGTTTAGTGGTGACTGCACTTTGTAGTACAATTACAGACTATCTGTCTGTTTCTCTAGATATTTTGTTATTATTATTATTTGGGTTTTATTCTCAGAACTGCAGTGACACTGATGTGGTGGTGTGTTATTGTGTGTTGCACTGATATGAGTGGATCAGACATCGTAGTTCTGCTGGAGTTTTAATTCACCTAATTGTCACTGTTGGAATGGTCCACAAGAATCCTGCATTCTATGAAAACTGATGAAGGACTAGAGTATGACTAACACAACTATACAGCTACTGTCTCTGATTGCTTTGTCTGATCCAGTCGTACCAGGTCATCACACACTAAATTGAGTATTCATTGAAAAACATAGAATGCATAAGACTTTTGCACTTTACTGTAGCTCTCGCTCTCTGTGTCTCTCTGTCTCTCCCTCTCTCGGTCTCTCTCTTTCCCTCTCTCTGTTTATCACACTCTGTCAGTGAGCTGAAGCAGGAGCTGGATCAAGAGGAGAGCCGGTGTGTTCTCTTGTCGCGCCAACGTGGTTTTAATGAGCGTTGTTGCATTCGTTGCTGCTCATCTTTCACCTTCTTGCTGAAGCCACGGCACCGCTGCCAGGACTGCCGCTACAACGTCTGCAAGCGCTGCTGCTCCTACTCTAAAACAGACAAAAGCTGGCTCTGCTCCGCCTGCGAAAGGAGCAGGTGAGCATTTTACTTCACTTCGCGACAGGAACAAGTGGTCACAGCACTTTGTGTGGGGTTTGTAGGGTTATATAGGATACTGTAGGGTTCCTGTATCAACTAATAGGCTTAGTCAGGTTAGTAAAGTACTCCTATACTAACTATGTCCTATACGTTCTAAATTTAGATATTTAACAGACCGCAGTGACAACTAATACAATCTTATCAAAAAGAACTGTTACAATCCAAGAAATGGTGGGTTAAGAGTCTTGCTCAAGGACCCAACAGTGGCAGCTTGGTAGATGTGGGATTTGAACCCAGGATCTTCTGGTCCATAATCCAGTAGGACCATGTGGTGCAGTTTTGTTTTGTATGGGGAAGGGGACGAATCAACTGGGTTCTGGAGGGAACTTCCAACAGGACAAACCAGTAGATTCACCTGTGTACGGGTTTAACCAGTATACCACCCAGCAGTACTACTATGCACATGGATTGTCACATATTTATTTTACTATTAAGATAGGTAAAATCTTATTTTACTGTAGATCTGCATGATCTGTAGATCCTCTCCTTACCTCTCTCTTTCTTCTACAAACACATCTATGGAATGAGAAACTGTCTTTTATGTGATAGTGCAACATATTTCCTATTGTATTTACAAAGCTACCCCCACCTCCTCACCCGCCCCCTACAGGGGTTATTCTAACGCTGGGTGGCACAGAATACCTGCAACATATTTTCTTGGTGCTTAAAGGGAGCACAGTGCCAGCCAGATTCTGCTCATGCTAACTGTGCCATTACAACTGATGTGCTGCAGCAGCTTATGCATCTGACTAAGCAATATCAGGGTTAAGTAGGATAATATCCTTAATAATAAGTATAACATCATTATCGTACCATGGATGTACGTGACGTCTAGATGGATGTACGTATTTGTATATAAAAAGAAACAAGAGGTTCTAAAGATACTCTCAGGTAAATGTTTTATTCTTGTAATAGTCCGGAGACTGGGCTTTGTTGCATGTATGTAACCTTGCATGAAAGTATCTTTTTATTTCTGCTGATTTGCGTTATAATGATTCCTTAATTCTTTCTGCACTCAAAGTTCATTTAAATGTGCCACATTTCATATGGCAACGAAGACTACACAAGCGTCTCTACAAAACAAGGATTGATAATATAAGTAAAGGATGTAAAATCATAATGATCTAATGCTATTTTTATGGCTTGGTCATATTGTATATCTGGAAATATAAACTAGAAAAATCATGCAAAAAATCACTGGTGTCTGGTTGGTGTCTAATATAAAAGCAGCCTCACTGTGAGTGGTATAGGGTCAGAATCACAGCCATCTGTTTCTCAGAAGAGAACAGCTCCTTGCAACCAATCTTCCAGACTTTAAACCTCTCATGATCAAATGCCACTGTGTTTTTACTCCTGTGGAACATAAACTACTGTATGTGTGGTCTGGAATATGTCTCCCGTACAAACCTAAATTACGAAGGCAACATTATTTAGCCTGTGTTTTGGCTGTGGTACACATAACAAACAAGCCTAAATATTTCCGACGTTTTGCTATTTCTGCTGATTCTATTTTTTCGTTACTAAATATGGCCCATACAAGAGCATTGGGTTGTGCAGTCTGTACTAAAATGGAGCTGCTACCAATGTTCTTGCAGTTTAATATGTCATTGATCTAATTTCTGGGCAACTGAATTTCATTTGATTATATGTGTAAGTACACTCTTCACAGTTTTGTAACTTTTGTATCTTTTAATGGAACAACTCTGAAGATATGACACGTTGCTACAATGTAAATAAGTCAGTATACAGCTTGTATAACAGCATAAATTTGCTGTGCCCCCAAAATAACTCAACACACAACTATTAATGTCTAAACTGCTGTCAACAAAAGTGAGTACACCCCTAAGTGAAAATAGCCAAATTGTACCCAAAGTGTATTTTATATGGCCATCATTATTTTCCAGCTCTGCCTTAACTCTATTGGGCCTGTAGTTCACTTGAGCTTCGCAGATTGCCACTGGAATCCTCTTCCACTCCTTTATGATGATATTACAGAATTGGTGGATGTTAGAGACCCACAGATGCTCAAAAAGGGTTTACGTATGGATCATGGTTGACCTTTGCACTCAGTTTCTTTAGCAAGGCAGTGGTCATCTTGGAGTTGTGTTTGTTCATGTGGATGTGAACTTCTTTGGTCAACCATGGCGAGGCCTGCTCTAAATGGAAACTGTCTTCCACTGTATGGTCTTGGCTAATTAGGGTGTGCTCACGTTTGTTGCCAGCAGTTTGACATTCAAGGGAATTGCAATCATGATTGGGTACAAAACCAGTATCCATGAAAAGTTGAGTCTTTGTGGACCAAAGGAGGGCTGATCTCCTGCTTGTCAACAAATGCATGATAAACTTATTGAAATGTTTAAAAACAAAAAAAGGAACTGATTTACACATTTCTTCCTCTGCTATTTATAATATTGTTAAATGATTCTGGGATTAGTAATTACTTTCTGTACAGGGCTAGGGCATAAGCCTGAAATTAACAGCTGTGTTCTACAGCTGTGATTCCTCAAATGGCACTGCTTCCAAAACTCTTTTTCATCAATAGGATATAGTACCACAAGGGCAAGGGATTACTAGCACTATACCGAGTTACATTAACAAATGCCACTGATGTTAAATATGTAGAGAAGTGGTGTCAACTTCTCTGGGTTTGGATGCATTTGAAAGAAATATATGCTATGTGCTCCAGACCAAAGACGTTCTCGGGTTATCCAGGCTGTTATCAGCAACATGTCTAAAAGCCAGGGTTAATTATGGGGGCTATGTCAGTGACCTGGAAAAAAAGGTCCTTCAAACTTCTGAGATGGCAGTATCAATGGAGAAAAGTACACTGAGATTTGAAAGCAACATATGCTGCCAAGACAACGTCTTTTCTAATGACATTATGCATTTTTCAAATATGCAAATCCTTTCAGTCTTTCTTTAAGGAACAATCACCTGTTGACATGACCTGTCTGAAAACACATCATTTATTTTTAATTAATTAATTGTTAAATTGTCCCTGTTTCAATGTTTTTGTGAAGCAGGCCTGAAATGAAATTAAGTTAGCCAGAAAAAAAACCCATGACATATTAAATCAAATTAAATGTTATGAATGCTGCATTGTTGTTTAATTTGCTTCTGTTTTCTAATTTTGGATGTACCTTGTAAGTTCTACAAGTTGTTAGTTGCTTTTATGCGTGACTGCCAAATGAGTAAATGTCCTGGTACAGCTCTGATATCTGGTGTATCTCTGTACTCTGTACATACTAAATGTAAATGTAAACACTGATTGTAACACGGAGTGGGAGTAGCGGTGGCACACGCAGCGTTCAGTTGCAGGCAGGAATTATTCAAGTACGGCAGGCAAAAATGGATGCATCCCAGGATCGGTACATGGCATAAACAAGGTTCGAGGATCGGTACATGGCATAAACAAAGAAAAGGAGCATGGACGGGGTATGGAAACCTCAAAAGTCAAAACGGTAAGTGAATGTGGGCAGGGAGTCCTGGGAGGCGAGGGTCCAGAAGAGCGACCTTGGGACCTAGGGTCCAGAAGAAATGGCCTGGGAGCCGAGGATTTCCCAAAAATGGACTTGGAGCTGAAAATTCACAAAAACGGCCTGGGAGCCGAGAATTCACAAAAACGGCCCGGCAGCCGAAAATTCACAAAAACGGCCTGGGAGTTGAGAGTCCAACCGAGAATCCACAAAAATGGCCTGGGAGCCAAAATCCCCCAAAACGGCCAAACTAAGGTTGCCTGTATCAAAAAATCATAAAAGAAACTAAAGAAACTAAAAACAGAAACAGCATTTGAGCCGAGGAGCCAAAAAACCGGCAAGCGGGCGAGGAGCCGAGAGCCGAGGGGTACTCGAGACTTCGCCCCAAAACAGAGCAAAGAGGAAGTATAAATAATGAGAAAATGATGAGTCCCAGGTGTGTGTAATAAGTGCATGATCAGCGTTCAGACGGAGGTGGTAGCTAGCGTGATAGTAGCGGTACGGTTGCTGAAAACGCCCGTGGGGGTGACACAGATCTTGCTTAGTCTGCTTAAATTGATCTTGCAAACATTATGTGCATTCCCTGAAAAACTAATTCCATGTGCATAGCCTCAGTAGGAAATTCTTTTAGATCCATCTGTCCTCTTCAACATGCATTGCTGTTTGCTTACAGAATCCTCCAATAGCAGCCAATATTGTGCAAATAAAGTGTCTTTCTGCAGCTTACACACATTAAATCAAGTCACACACTCTTGTTTGTGTGTGTGTTTTTAGACTGCTGAAGACCCAATCTTTAGAGTGGTTCTACAGTAATGTGAGGAGAAGATTTAAAAGGTTTGGCAGCGCCAAAGTACTGAAGATGCTCTACAGGAGGCACGTTGGAGAGCAGGCAAGTCAGGCAGAACTCACAGGTACTTGGCTCACTCTGACTTCTGTTGTTTGGTTTTATTTTATCCAATCTCTCATGATCCATAAATCTCAACGAATTAATAAGATTGGAGAGGGCAGTGAGTGAATAATCAACTGACTGTGTTCATTGGAGTTCCAGATGTTCTAATTATAAGAGAAATAGGTTTTCTACGATAAACATTACTAATATATATGTGGGCGCTTTTCTTTGGAAGTGCACGGAATTGGGAAGAACAGATTTGTTTCAAGCAGCAGTGGGTGGTGGCATCAAAAGCTATCTGACCTTCAATAGCTTGGTGGAGGAGCAGGTGGGTTAAAAACCATGGGTTTTATATATCGTGCTGCTGGGTTTAGTAGACATGTTGGGTAGTATGCATTAAAATTACTTTTATACACATTATAATGAGAATGTCACAATGGCAACTATCACCTTAATGTGCAATGACAGTACTAGTTGAGCTGTTTTTTATTAATATCTAATGTCGAGTAATATTTTGTTAAAAAAAGAGAAAAATGGGTAAATGCATACTAAGCATGTATATAGTCCTATGTATTTTAACAGTTGCAGGTGTGTCCTAAATGGAAGTAGTTTGCAGCACAATCGTCCTACTTTGTTTGTTCTAAACGTCTCTCAGAAACATTCCTTTATTGTGTGTTGTTTCTTTTGTTTTTGTCCTGTTAATGATTATCAGCAGTTTCCAGACTTTGGGCAGCATTTTTTTTTGCTGTGTGGCAAGACCACAGAGATTCCATTGTACACATTGTGTTTAGTGGGTTGTCATATACATGGAAGTAGCCAGCAATACGGGTGATGGAGATACATGTTAATCATTTATTAATAAACAATTTATAATTGTTTTAAGCATATGACTACATAACAACATTGTAATTCAGTAGAGCAGTACATAACATAACACAAAACAAAAGTTAATTTAACTGAAAACCCCTCATTAATACCATTTAAACAAGCATCTATATGTAATTTTTAGAGGTAGACTTATTAAATCATTGTGTATCAGTAAACCATTGATGTAAGCACCAGTATTGTTATTATGTATTTCTTCAAACAGAAGAAAGTTTGTATGCTGAAAGTCTTGGAACTGTGGACAGTATGTATGAGAGTGACTCTACATTCTACAAGCATAGTGAAGGTTAGTCATACAGACTTTATGTTATTGTGTCTTATGTAGAATAACATGAAGCATTTTTGTTATTATTTTACCACTTTAATTTACTATGAGATTTTACTATAAACTGTGTTTTGAAGAACATTTAACTATAGTGACAATGACGGTTTCTGTTGCTAATTCCTGTTCCCATTTTGTTGCAGAGTGCAGCATGGCAGAGACCATCAGTGTGGCATTGCGTGTTGCTAAAGAAGCCATAGACGAGGCAATTACCAAGGCAGAGTGCCAAACAGATAACCAAGTACTTGTTTTACATCTTTTTGTATCTTTCATGATGTACTTATTATTAACTTTTTGTACTTTAAGCCAAGCTTTTCTTGAGATAGCCTTTAGGTCTGAGCTCATTTAAACTAGGAAGCATTTGTTCATTTGTTCAAACTATTGTTTTTATTAAGCTGAGCTTTAGACCATACTGTTTATTACAGTGTTCTGAGTCACGCTTTATTTTCGTATAATAGCCTGAAAGTTAATTAATTTTTGACCTTAATATTCCAGTAGTGCAGTCTTATAATGTAAGACCATAGTGATCAGGTAAGTAAAGTGTGCATTGAGATAAAAAAAAAGGATTTGCAGGATGAATACTGGATTTGGAAAGAGAAAGACTGTGAACAGATGTCTCATTAACATGGCTTTCCTTTGAGTCTCCATTGGCCTTGTCATCTATGTTGTCATGTATCACCCAGCAGGTCACTGTAAGGCAAATGAAATATGGCAATCCTGCTTAAATATGGCAATCCTAAATTGTGTTGTTCTCTTCTGAAGGCAAAGCAGAAAGAGGCATGCTACCTACGAGAAAACAAAGGGGAGCTGATAGAAGAACTCACCACCATGATCGTGCAGACAGTGAGTATCAAAAGTTAGCATCGATATGGAAAAAAATCACAGATTTATGAATATCATAGTGTTTAGTCATCAACTTATCTTGTCATGTTTTTGAGCTCCTTTTCACTGAAAACTTTTTTGGAAACTATCCGAAACTACCATGGTCCTTTTATCTGTAATAGCTGATATTTTTGCTATTCACATTTCCAGTTACCAGAGTCGCATTCATTTGCCATAAATTTCCTCTTACTTACACTATGGATTTACAGTAATGGATTTGGTTACATTCAGAGGATTTGGAGGTTACATTTAAATTGAGTTTTTTATTTGATCATGCTCAAACTCAGATTATTTAGCAGGTTATATCTGACCACATTACTTTAATAAATAGTTTTGTCCTTAGGCATGCACTTCTAAATCACAGTTACAGATGTTCCTTTTCTATAATCGCTTAATCCAATTCACTGGCAAAGCAGCACAGGGTGCAAGGTGGGTGCCAGCCCTGACCAGCGTGTCACTCCATTTCAGGGCACATGAACATATACACACACTCTCCTTCACTGTGAGGCACATGAGTGACACCAGTTGAAATAGCCTTCTTTGGAATGTGTGAGGAATTTTTGGATGATATTTTAGCCCTTTACTTAACCATATTTTGACTTTCACATTAGATCATCTGCAAGAAAAGAGATCTGTCTGAGATGCAGCCAGAGTGTGACCTGGAGTCAGCAGCTGATCAGAACACGAATGTGAGTTTGCCTTATACTCTGGGCCAATGAGTAAAGTTTTTATTTCTTGAATTGTTTCCCTTCCTGTCTTCACAGAAATCCCGTTCAGCCATGTCTCTCCTTACTGAGGAAATTATGGCCCAGCAAGACAAAGCAGAGTCAAGCTCCATTCTCTGTTCACAGGGGCAAAAGAAGGATGTAGTTCCTGTTCCTACTGTTCCTAACTGGAATAAGAATGTGGAATGGCTGGAAAGCTCATGTAAAAGTAAGTATTCTCAGAATATATACAACCCCAAATCAGAAACAAATAAGAGATCTCCAGTTTGTCAACAAATGTGTAAGAACATTGTTGAAATGTTCAAAAACAATGTTCCTCAAAGATGGATATGGAAGGGATGTGCCACCCAAGGAGGATGGGTCCCTTTTTAAGTCTTGGTCCTCCTAAGGTTTCTTCCTTCTGCACTCAAGGAGTTTTTCTTTTCCACTATGCTTGCTCAATTTGGGATTGGCCTTTTAAGATAATATTCTATTACAAAGCTGCTTTAAGACAAAAGGCGCTATGTAAATACATTTGACTTTATATGGTTCAAAGATTTGGGGAGAATTTCAGTGAATAAAGGGCAAGGGTGCAAGCCAAAACTGAAGAGGTGTCATCTCTGATCCTGCAAACGGCACTGCATCAAGGCCCACCATTCAACAATAGCTTGGGCGAACAATGGGCGAGGAATTACTTTCACAAACCTTTATCAAACACTACACTATGGAGTTACATTAGTAAATGCCACTTAAAACTTTACTGTACAAAAAGAGGCCTATAGCTACACGTTTAGTAACATTAATTCCTTCAAGGTTTATTTTAATCCATTACGTCCATGATTTTTTTTTTCAACAAGACAGTGCACATCAGAAATCACAAATGAGAATTTCTTTGAGGAACATTTGTTGATTCAATCTTTTGTGAGTTTACTCATCAATTCCCTGGAATGTGTTGCAGGCCAGAAATGCAGAAATTGATGTTTATTAACAAATAAAATGAAGTTAATCAGACATAACGTTACATTTCCTGGGTGCATACTGTCTGCAATGATCTAAAAGTTAAAGAACATGTAAGGCGCAGTGCATTTTTTTTTACAAAGTTTACATCAGTAAATGACTTTAAATTTACATGAAACATTTAGTGAGAGTGAACATTTAGTGCTTGTTTACTTGGATTTTCTATTTAATATAGCACATGGTTATTTAATTAGTTGTTTAGTTATTTGGTGATACTGCTACAATAGTACATTTTCTTGCAGTAGAATCATTCAAAACTAATAACTGTATAGAATTATGGACTAAAGTATTGTGATTTGACTCAAATCATTGGTAGAGTGTATCGTTACACCCCTGGCTAATACATGTTTCAGATTAACTTTTATGGGTGTACATCTTTATAACGACTAGTTTTTGAAGAGTTTTCATCAAGCCATGTGATGTTTTTGATTGTGCACCTAATGCTGATATATTATGAAACAAATAGCAAGAACCAGGTAATTGCACTTAGGGTGCATTCTTGCTGCTGATATGCTGCTAGCTGACCTAATAACAGAATGCCAGCTTTTTGAAAATACTAAAAGTTTATAACATCAAAAGTGCAGTCTGTGTGGAAGGTTGTTTGAGGAGGAATGAAAGGGAAGACTTTCAGTACAACCAATTTGACCCAAGACTAAATATTTCCCATTTTCTCATCCATCATTAAGATCACAGGTTTAGAAAACAGTCAATTGTTAGATGACTAGCTGTTTTACTTCCGACATTCACACAATCAAGCAGACGTTACATTTAGATGTGGCGCTGTCAGGAATGTACAACACTCAATTAGACACTTAATGAGTTCAGCTTAATGAGTCAGTGCTAATAGAAGTAATAGATGGAAGCTCTCACAGCACAAAACAGGAAGAAAATCAGCAATTAGCCATTTTGATTATTTTTATTGGCCTTATAATGTGCTATATGTGATTTCCTAATGCCACTATCAACGTATAATTTTGTCCATGCTACACAAAAGTATTTAAACCTGTGCTAGTTCTTATATGCATGTATGTGTGACTAAAGGTACATCTTCAGTACTGCAAAGCCCAGATGGGAACTGGTTTGCTCTACAAAACACCCAGCCATCTCGACTGAGCCTGCCAAACAAACGTGAGAACCTGATGTTCAGCGCTTTGGACAAGGAATCTGGAGTTCTCTCTGCCTATGATGGCATGGTCTCGGATGCCGAGTCAGATACAGATGGAGACTGGACTTCTGCTTGGCTGGAGCTTCACCACAAAATGTCATCCATCAACTTGATAAATGATGGTCAAACCACTAGTTCAGAGGTGACTATGAAATCACCAACACAAATCATCAAAGACCAAACTCGTGATGATACTATGAGCCAAATCCACAGGCCATCACTATCTTTTCAGCAGCATAGGCTCCTGTCTGCCCAGGGTTTTAATGTAAATACTGATGGCACAGACAGCAGTGAGGATGACTTAGAAGACAGCAGCTTCAAACGAACACGGCGGAGAAGAATAAGCAAGAGAGAGAATGCAGAAGAGCTGCCTATATCTGAAACAGTGAGTACTTCACATTAGGTATTAAACAAAGCTCTTTTTAACACAAGTAGGCCTAGATTTACGATGGGATTTGGATTGATTTGCCATCTAATTGTAAATTTGGAGACTTCAGTCAGTGTTGTTGCAATATACACAGGCAGGAGGAAAGTCTTACAGTGGATTGGAGGTAATAGCTAGCTGCTGAAAACAGCAGCTCCTGCCAACATGGATTTGAATACTTGCGACTAGACATTGCCTTTTTTGGGATTCAGAAAATGACAAATTCTGTGTCATTTCAGATATAATCTAGTGAATAGAGAAATTGTGAAAGACTTCCTTGTATAAAGAAGAACATGCCTTAGCTACAGTTCATACATATTAATTTGTAGGGGTGGTCATTTTTTGAAGGTTTAGATAAAAACATTTTTTCCTGCCATTACCAAGGGTTGGTTGGCCTGTCTACCTGTTCATAGTTTCTATTGGTAATACTTTGTTTTCTTTAGGAGAACTATGGCAGAATGTTAGTGGACGTTCTGCTGAAATCCCAAAACAAGAAACTGGGCGTCTCAGAGTTCCTGGATGACCAGACCAGTACAGATATGCCTGACTCCCTGACCCCTGATATTCTGAGGTCCGGGACCATAACGCCTGATGATTTTGCGACTGAAGAGCTCACATCCACACTGAGAGAACTAACCAGCCAAGTCAATGAAACAGTACCCACAAGAAATTATCATGATAGAGCAGAGGCATCTATGGATGAAATAAATGAAAATAGAGAGAGTACAGGGAAAGATAGAGAAAGAGTGGAAATAGTACACTTAAAGGATATGCAGGTGAATGTGCATCAGAACGACTCAAGAGAGATTTTATACATTGAGAAAAATAGTGTTCAGATGGTAAATCTTACAGAAGAAAACCGGGGCTGTTCCGGTAAAGTAGAACAAGAAGTAACTGAACCAGATGTAAAAAACTGTAAGAATGGTGATATGGCATTGTTAAAAGCAGAAAATGTGTATGTGGAAATGAGCAGTAATTTACATGATTGTGAAACAAAAATAACCACAGAATTCAGGGAGAATGGAACGATTGTAGTAGATTGTTTTGATGATATTCCTTTAGAAGGACAGATCAAAATGCACATAGACAGCTCATGCAGTGAGAGTGAGGAAAGCAATGCAAATGAAAAAAACAAAGAGCATGACACTAATTCTGGGCCTAATCAAAACCCCCTGAACAGTAAGACATATAAGGAACCAAATACCCAAAGTATTTTGGAGGTAGATGGACAGTCCCCTGGAGAGAGTATTTTGAAGGTAGATGGACAGTCCCCTGGAGAGAGTATTTTGAGAGCTGTTGAAATTGACAGTCGAAAATGGGAAAAGCAAAGACAAGATACTAGAAATACTGCTGAGAGTGAAGACAAAACAGAAGAAACTATTCAACGACAAATTAAAAGATTGGGAGATAATTACGATCAACATGATTTTACAAAAGAAGCTTTTAGGACAGAGGTAGAATATGAAAGAATGACCAACAGTGTTGAAAAAGCTGCGGATAACATAAAAGAGGAGATGGAAGTACCAGTGAGTAATATAAGATCCAATATATCAGATGTTCCTCATTCAGTAAGTGAAGGTACAGATGAAGCACAGGAACAAGACAGTACTGAGGGAAAACAGATGAAAGACCATACTGAACAATATGAAGTACCAAATGAAAAGGACAGCTCACATGCTCTAGATGATGAAACAGAAGAGGAGGGTTGTGAGGTACAAGGAGATTGTGATGACATCTTATTCAAGGAAGTTCTGCCCAGCACCATGTCTGGTCAGGAACGATATCTCTCACCAGAAGAAATATACAAAGTAAGATTAACTGAATGCATTAACACTTGCACCTAACAAACTCTTGCTATTTAATCACTGACTGTCTTCTTTTACTTATCTTTCTGCTGCCGTTTCTCCTCATTTACTGTTTTCTTTCTTTCCTTATATGTCATCTTTCTTTCCTGATATGGGACTGGTAGGCTATACATAGTCTGGACTTAGAAACATATCTGCATTTTTTCTCAACTCTCCTACAGCAGGTGAATTATGATATCATTACTGTAGATTATAATGAAATTCACTTCAAGTGCTGCTACTGTCTACAGTATAGGCCACTGGTTCAATTTTTCTTTTTTTTTTTGTTGCATATTTCACTATTATATTAGTGCCATTGCTCTTCTAGGAATGGTTGATCACACAAATAAACTTGTGCATCCAAATTGTTCCATTTTAGCGATGGACTAATCGTGGATAGCAGCAGATAAAAACAGTCTTTAATTACCATTAGTCTATACCAGCACCTAAATGGTAGGTGAGATGACCAGAAATAGTTATAAGGTGGTACCTATTAAGAGCAAAGTATGATCATAGCCAAAGTATAGATTTCCATGTATCAAAATAAATACTACATGCACTGTTACAGTAGCAAAGTGCTTTATTAATGTTGCTTTTCATTCCTGATTTGCTCTTTTTAACAACCTTAAACAACCTTGTGTGCTCTACTGTTCCATGTCATGGTTGTAAAATAATGGAGATTCCTGACAGTGTGAATTGGTATGTGTGTGTGTGTGTGTGTGTGTGTGTGTGTGTGTGTGTGTGTGTGTGTGTGTGTGTGTGTGTGTGTGTGT
>JAUZST010046647.1:0-25604 GCA_034779995.1 Parotocinclus haroldoi | reverse complement strand
ACATGTTACTATATATATATACCAATATATTTACCAATGCGACTGATTTGTGTAAATTGCAATTGTCTGGGCTAGAATCTAAATTATATTATATTATTCATTTTATAATATACATATGGTATATCATGTAGATGGTATAAAAGCTTATATAGGATAGAGGAACCATTTAGGTTCACTTTGTGTATATTTCTGTCCGGTTTTTTTGGTGCAGTAAATAAATAAAAAATAAACACGCAAAGATATATAATGTAAAACATCTCTTTCATTCCGCATTTTCCAACTATTTGCTGTTTTATAAATGTGCTGTTGTATTGCGTCTAACCTTTTTTTTTAAGTGTGTATAAAGTATTTCCAGAAGCTTCCAAGATCTCAATCCCCCCCCCCCCCCCCCATGTAAAATAGTTACAGAAATGTGTATGAAATGTAACTTCTTTATTTTTCTTTATTTATCTTTTCCCCCTGTACTGCGCATAACCTACATTTTATATAACCCCCTCCCCTCCCCTCCCTTCCTCCCTCCCCTCCCTCCTCTTCGGTCTGTGTGCGCGTGTGTTCGGTAATCCGCGGGGCCCGGGATTTTGCCCCAAAGCCGCAGCCGCACCGACACTCTGCCAGTCGCGCGCGCTGTCAATTAGCGACCTGCGGTCCGGATCTCGCGTGGAACTGAATTGCTTCACGGTTCGGGAGTGACGTGCCAAGAGAAAGTGGGACTGTGATTGAGCGAAGTTTAAGAGAACTAAAGCTTTTACCGGGTGCCTCTGATCAGCTGCACGGCATGTGCGCGCGCGTGTGCGTTAATTAGGCTACGAGTTCGCTCCGTGCTCACTGCAGTGTTTAACGCTGATCGACCGAAGAGGTGTTGAAGGCGCAAAGCGGAGTCCCGTTTGAAAAATAAAGAAGAGAAGAGAAGCCTTTAAAAATACTGATGGCAGTATTTAATACTCACTGATCTACGGTGCGTCTTTTTGTTTTGGTGGGATCTCCGGGTTTCTAACGGCCGATCGAAGCGCTTTGAAGAAGCCCGGCTGGACTTTGGAGAGGACAGAGAGGGTGTCCTGTCTCAGAGTAGCCGATGCCGGTCGGGGATGAACGACAGAGGCGCGCAAATTGAACCGGGACCGTCCAGATCGTGCTCGGATAATCCGTCCTGAGTCAAGAAAAGAAAACTTCTGAAAGCCAGACCAACTCTGGGCTCCGGGCCGACTTGTTGAGTTCCTTTCCGTCGCTTCCGGTATCACCGGAGAAACCGAGAGCCGTGCACCCGTTCACCCTCTCCCCTGGCTGGTTTGTTTTTTGGAAGCCCACGCTTTTAGGGGGAAATGGGACTTTGAGACTGTTGGCAAATTCCCCTTCACAACAATGGTACGTGAGATGCGAATTAATTTACTCTAAAGCAGCTCAGGTTCGAAATGCGAAAGCCAGTATTACTTTAAGAGGTCCATGTACCATTATGAGATGTGTAGACCAGTAGTAATGGACCATCATCGTTTCCAGAACGTTCTTCATCTACAACACAGCATTTTGTTTTTAGAATATATGCCATCATAAAGCTAATTGAGAAACCCTTTTTGTTAACCACCACACTCCCACTATAGCTGTGGGGCTTCTCCAGTCTGTAAAGGGGTTTTGTTTGCCCCCAAAATGTTGAATTAGTAGAAATTTAAATTTAGACACGTTACTCTGATGTGATGTTTCAGCTGAAGTCAGTTTTAACAGCCAGTCTAGTTTTATTTGTACTTAATTCATTCGCACTGGACCATGCACCTGCATGCTGATATAGTCTGTTCCTATTATAAACTAAAGCCCCATTCATAACGCATTTTTTTAAAATGGACTAGTCTTATTTTTTTTTTGTCCTAAACAAAAGCAAGAAGGCTGCCCATTTCAGCGTTCCTAAATTAGGCCTCTGGGATACGCAGTGCAAGTAACAGACTTTTTACTGAATCATTTATGGTCGAACGATGGCAACAGTTACTCACCGTGCCAATTTTGTATGTTCGATACATGCTTTCTTCAACAGAATGACCTGTAATTCTGTCTATATGATCAGATTTCTTTTTATTTCGCTTACTTCATTCCTGATAAGTCTGTTTATGCCTTTAAACAGTAAATGAAAACATTGCTCAAAATACTAATTATTCTCCTCATTTGCTAAATGAAAGATCCATTGATGAAATATAAATTCAGACTAACACTGAGCTAGAGCTTTCGAATGCCACATTTATTAATAATTACAATTACACACATGGCACATACTCACATTTTGTCAGGTGAGTGGAATATATCTTCTGAAATGTACATTCCATTTCATTTCTACTGCTACTTGAGAAACGTGTGTTTTATTGGATTAAAAAGAACTTTTCCGTAAGCCATCCAGCAACGACGTTTCATTAGCCCTAGATGGGATGTAAAATCAATTGATCAGCTTCACTATGAAATACTTTTCCTTTTTTTTTCGCGGCATAAGTATTTACATCATTATTATTATTATTATTATTATTGGGACACCCTCTTTGCAGGAACGTGCTGAGCTCCTGAGCCTGTGCTAAAGTGCTTTGCTGACCTGTTCAGTCAATCAAATTGCCCATCAAACTGTGCCATCAGATACTAAAGAGAAGCTCCCTCACCTTTTATAATATACCGAAGAGAAACTTTCCTTAAACCAACGCTACGCGTGCATTAAAGGATGGAAATCATGCATAATGTGACAACAGTTAACTTTTTACAGGAATCTAGCACAGGAATCGAGTTTACGAGGTTCCTGTTTAGCATATTAGTGCGTTTATAAGTGTCCTTTTAAAGGAAATATGCTTCATGTGGTTTGTGTAATGTGTGTGTTATTATATGTAATAACATGTGTTATAACTAAGTGGGTTAGATTATTATTGTTTTTGTTAACATTTTGAAGGAGGGCATGAAAGCCTAAATTACATCCTTCACATCCATCATTTACTGACCACATAGTCAATTGGTAGCTTATTGTATCGAGCAGAAATGGTATTTTCTGGTATTTATTTGTTGGAATCTTTCTGGCATTTCCGCTTCAACCACAGCAGTGTTTTGACTGCTTTTGGCATTTGGTTTTAATCAAATGTTTAATCAAACGCTCGCTTCCAAAAAACCTTTGAGGCCAGATGGACACACCCTCACAGGCAATAATTCAGGATTTAAACTGGCCTTGGGCAAGCATTTTTTCATCATGACAAAGCTTTTATATAGAGAGCAAGATCTCATTCATCCAGGCGCACCTGGAAGGAGCATCCTCGGGAAAATGCAATAATTGCTCTTTGATATGAGGTTGAAGAAGCTGAGCTGGATCAAATTTACAAGTTCGCTTTTTTTTTTTCCGTGTGAGCGGCAAGGTTTTTTTGGAGCCGGGCTTGAAATAATCCGCTGAAAGGCTAAACGGTCACAGTGTTTAAATCATTGTTACAGCTCTACTGTTTATTTGGAAAAGATGTTGGACTTGTACTGCAGATATGCAGAAAAAAAAGCTATTTGCGGATCAGTTGGCAAGTGATTACTGTATAACTCGGAGGATAAGCATTCGATTACGCCCTTGTTTTTTTTTTCTCTTTGCATTACTAAACACACTGATTAATCACTCATAGTCTGTTCTGGGGGGGAAAAGTTAGTGGGTGTTCTGCAAAATGACACGTAGAGCTCAACGTGCAGTGTTGAGGGAGGTGGAAAAGAACCTAGGATTAGCAACAAGAGACATGCGGAAGTCACTAGAACATGTTAAATGTAGTAGTTATAAGGGTAGCTCTTGGCTGTTCTGCATTTTTCTTGGATTTAATGCACTGTTTCTTTTTACATACAATCATTTAATTTGAGTAAAAAGCTCAATGCTTGGGAGGAAAAAAAATCATTTTCATTGTTCATCAAGTTCAACATTGATTAGTGTTTGCATTTGAAATGCTCTGCATTTGAGCTGGCATAGACTCCACAAGTTCCTGTAAAATCTGATGATCTGTGCTTAATAAGTGCTCAGTGGGGTTTAGGTTCGAAACTCCAGCTCTCGCGACCTTTAATTGTCTTTAAGTAATTGTTGCACAGCTATGAGGTCTGTCTTGGATCGATTCTTCTCCACAACAACCCAAATAAGCATTTTCACCAAGACACCTTTTGGCCTCCACTGTATATAAGCAAAACATTTTTGCATGTTTTAACATTCCGTGGGACTAAAACCATCTGTGAAGCATGGCGGAGGAAGCTTCATGGTCAAGACAGCTTGTTATAGCTAATATTGTTGTGATTTCTTAAAGTCCTCTTTACTATTGTGCTATTCTAACTGGCAGCCACAGTACTGTGAAAAAGTCTTAGGCCACCATTAGATATACTATTATTTAAGAAAAATGATTATATATAATGACGGGCAGCACGGTGGTTCGGTGGGGTGGCACCGCTGCCTCACAGCAAGAAGGTCCCGGGTTCAATCCCAAGGTGGAGCGGCCTGAGTCCTTTCTGTGTGGAGTCTGAATGTCCTCCCCGTGTCTGCGTGGGTTTACTCCGGGTACTCCGGTTTCCTCCCACAGGCAAGACACAGGCGTGTTAGGTTAATTGGGATCTTTAAATGGGCCCTTAAGGTGTAACTGTGTGTCTAGGGTTGTTCCTGCCCTTGCGCCCAGAGTTGCTGGGTGGGCACCGGCTGGCCCGTGACTCCATGTGGATTAAGACAGGCATCAACCTCCAAATTAGTAGTCTGAAGGGGTTGCCATGTATGATGACAAAAGTGGTGCACTAACCGAGAACCCAACTCGGTACCAAATTCTATTTTTAGCATGGCACAGGGTAGGTTTAGAGTACTAAATACGCCTGGAAGGTGGGAGGAAAGTTCCCAAATATACTGAACAACTCCACAGAAAGTAACTGGAACCTGGGGATTACATACATAACATTGTACAACACCATACAGCACTACCTACTGTGTCACCATTCCACCCCAACAACAAGCACTGTAACTCAAATAAAGCAGTACTGATTGTGATCCATACGCCGCACCACATAACTGTACGCAGTGGTGGCTCAGCAGGTAAGCCTCTGTGCTACAGATTTAAAAATAGATGGTTCAACTCTTTACTCTTTCTGATTGGTATTAACAGGACAAAAATGAAATGAAAAGAACATTTTCCCCCCACACCTGTACACCACCTCCTCCAGCCTGGATTAGTAGCAAGCTGGGTCCATTGACTCATGTCGTTGGCACCAAATTCTGAGCCTACCATCTGTGTACCTCAGTAGAAACCAGGAAAATAAGGTAGTGTGAAATTTGACAGTAGAAACACGAAGTGACCAAATTATTATTTTAAAAAATCATAGTAGAACTGTGAACTTCAAACTGTGAAAGCAACGGTTTTAATATTAAATCTCACTGTATGTAAATTTATCCTGGGTCCTGGGAAATCAAGATTTCTCAGACCAGACTACTTTTTCCCACCCTTAGGGTTTGATGTGGTGTGCATTCTGAGATGCACTGATATATCTACAAAGCCGGGGGTCATTTAAAATGGACTGTGGCAAAATGGAAGACTGTTCTGTGGTCAGATGAGTCACGATTTGAAGTTCTTTATGGAACACTGGGACGCCATGTCACCTGGACCAGAGAGGACTAGGATAACCCGAGTTGTTATTAACGCTCCGTTCAGAAGTCTGCATCACTGATGGTATGGGGTTACATGAGCGCTTGTGGCATGGGAAGCTTGCATGTCTGGAAAGGTACCATTAATGCAGAGAACTATGTTCAGGTTCTAGAACAACATATGTTCCCATCTAGACGTCATTTCTTTCAGGGAAGAACCTGCATTTTTCAACAAAATAATTTCAACAAGATAAAGACCACATTCTGCAGCAATCACAACATCATGGCTACGTAGGAGAAAGATCCGGGTACTGAAATGGCCAGCCTGCAGTCCAGATCTTTCACCTATAGAGAACATTTGGCGCTTCATAAAGAGGAAGGTGCGATAAAGAAGGCCCAGATGATTGAGCAGTTAGAGGCCTGTATTAGACATGAATGGGAGAGCATTCCTATTTCTAAACTTGAGAAACTGGTCTCCTCTGTCCAGAGACGTCTGGTGAGTGTAAGAAGAAGGGGGGATGCCACACAGTGGTAAAAATGGCCTTGTCCCAACTTTTTTGGGATTTATTGACGCCATGATATTTGGAAACAACATATTTTTCCCTTAAAACTCTTTCCTCTAACATTCTCTCAGATTAAACTTTTGATCTGTGATTTGTGTTCTATTCTGAATGAAATATTAGATGTTGGCCCCTCCACATCATTGCATTCAGTTTGTATTCACAATTTGTTTAGTGTCCCAACTTTTTGGGATCCGGTTTGTAATTCCTTAAATAGACTAAAATGTTCTGTTTTGAGGTCTGTAGTTAGAGAGGCCATTCCTGTTTTTCAAAACACCATTTGTTATCTGAATGTGTTTGAGAAATGAAATTTGGATTGAAGTTTGGACTACAAATGGTTTGGGTTAAAGTTGTACATTGTTTGCTAAAACATTTTAGTACACTGCTCACAAAAATTAGAGGTCGTTTCATTTCATTTTTTTGTGAGCAGTATGTTATAAAAAACATTATTTAATAGCTGTCAGGGACAGGGTTTAAATAAGTTTGTCTCTGCGTTTTCCCTTCGTCAGTTCACTGGTTGATAATATGGTGGTACTGGTACCTCAGTGCCTTCATTCTGTCTTAGTCATAGTACTATCTCCACATGACTAAAACAGTTATACATTAAGTTGTTTTACGGAAGAAGAGGAAACAATCTTGGCCATGATTGAGGATTTTGTGCTCATCTTACCAGTATGGACGTGGACAGGCGATGCGCTGAGACGTGACCTTGCAGATGAGCAGACAGTTACAGGGACAGCGCACATACTTCTTCCCAGCTGGAGCATTCTTTATGGGCTACGGAGAAAAAGGGCGAGAGTGTAAGACAGAAATAAACAGGGAAAGAGACGAAGGAAAGAAGAAGACATCTAGACATGTCATTATGAGGCTGAGAGAACGAAAGCAAAAGTGTTTCCACCTCACTTGCCACATACATCACCCTATTTTATTACCAGCAGCAGAAAGTCACATGACTTGCAAGACTTGGTTGAGAAGGATTAAAAAGGCATGCGTTGGCATGTTTACAAGTCCAGCAGATGGATTTCACTTCTGTTTCCACCCACCATAGTCTAGCCCAGTTTCCCAGTCCTGAGGTCTGGAAACTCCCTGTGAATCTGTTAAAAGAGTTCTTTTAAGCTTCAGGTAAGGATGAATCCTTACAAAGGCGTAGCATCACATGCACATTGGACAGTCCCGTTCCAACTTCCGAAATGGCAAATATGATGTCTGTTTACGTGAAACAACATGAAGGCAGTATCACAATAATATCAATAGTGTGGTACTATGGTGGTGGTAGCCTGTGGATATACTGTGGCAGCCTAGTGGATAAGACACTGGACTATGGACCAGGAGGTTCAAGGTTCAAACCCCAACACTTCATGTTGCCATTGTTGGGTCCTTGAGCAAGGACCTTAACCTACATTGCTTGGATTGTAAGACTGTATCAATTGTAAGTCACACTGGAGAAGAGCATCTGCTAAATGTTGTGTGCTCTCAATAATTTGCGCTGTCATTTGGACTCACTGTAGCTTCATTGCAGACTCCACACTTGACCACGTGCTGATGGATCTTGCCCTCAACGCTGATGAGAGACTGGCACACACGGCAGCTGATCACAGGCGCACTTCCGCTTTCTGGGGATGCCAGGGGCGAGTAGGGAGGAGGGTCCTCACCCAAAAGCACAGAGGGCTGAGACGGACTTGAAAACGGTGGGAAACCTGAAGAAGAATGAGAAAGCAAGAATTAACTCTGTTCTACCTTGTTTGTTGTCAAAAAGCTTCTTGTTTTCCCTCAACTAAATCTGTTCCAGTCTTCCCGGTATTTACGTTTGTGTGAAAACGAAACGCGATCCATAATTCTTTTGCATAGCGTTTGGATCTCTGAAGAAATGCTGCCTAGCCAGCCTCCTTACTGTGCGTGGCAGCAATACAATTATGTCCTCCTCCAGGCATGTTTATTACAGCTTCCACTGTTATTTATTATAACCATTATCTGATTCATACGCTCTACACAGAATCATGCAAAAACAAGCAGGGCTGTTAAAACTTTAAACCAATGATGTGCAAAGTAGCGGCAATGAAATGAGATCAGTTTCTCCAGCCATCAACATGAGGCGGGTCCAATTTCAGCAAAGCGTGGCAGACTTGCTCTCTATACACACTTAAATATGAGCTGATTTGGTCTAACATTCATTTAAATGGTAACCTTTTGCTTGGTATATCCGAAGAGGGGCACTACCTCCAGAAACTGAGTGCTTGCAAAGGTTGGTCGAGAAGTCAAGGCATACAGAAAACTGTTTGAATGCACATGGGACCTTGACGTGAAGACAGCTATGCAATTTTGTAAACTGTGAATGTTATTTGGAATGTGAACGGTACCGACTCCAATAATGATTCGAGAGAACATGCATTTCAAAATAAAAAAATATTACAGCTCATGGCATGAAGTAGGATGGCTTTTAACATTAGCTAACTCATGCCAAAGTGTTTGTGCTTCAGATGCTCCAACACGGAGGATGCGCTTGTTCTCCCATGCCAGCTACTGTTGGCTTTACAAATAGTACAGCTGGCAGCCTTTTTCTCAGTGAAATTCTCCCACATTTTGTTTTTGAGGCTGCTATGACACTTGGTATCTCTCCAATAAGCAGGAAGTTCAATAGCTCGCTTTTAGTTGATAATGTTGATGAATCACTGCACCCCTAATGTCTGTGCCCAACCTGTACCTCTCCTATGCTGTGTACACTTCGGCATGAAACAGAGGCTTTGACATCCAAATCTTTTACTCTGTAAAGCAACGTGATGAATTGAAAACAGAGGAAAGGGCCCATCTCTAACCGATGCCACCAAACTAAAGGCACAACAGTCTAATCTGTATTTGCATGATCTATCACTGACATTAACTTCACCATTATCACAAACAGAATGTGCCGATTAACATCCATCTGATCAACAGCCATTCGCTTTAATGGCCGAGGTCTTCAAATCGTAATCCTAAATTATAACAGGAAGTAAAAATCTGTCTTTAACTATGGATGTTGCAGCTGTTACAGTACACAGTACTGTACTACGCTCGAATTCCCAGATTTTACTTAATACATATAACATTGCTATGTTACATGCTTATTTATGTACATGACTGTATTTAAAATAATTAGTGTGAATTTCCATAAAGCATTAGGGATGCTATTTAGATGGTAACGGTGCACTCGTGGTTTCAGTGTTGTCCCTGACCCATTTACGTATTGTTTGCACACAGTTTTCTTGTGAATATGCTAGAGATGCAGCAGTAACTGGAATCGGGTGGCTTTCAGCTTGATCAGCCATAAGAAGTGATCAGTTGATCAGTATAATCTAGCGATCAGTCAAGTAGTGACCATTATGTCTCAATAACAGTGTCTTTGTCTGAGGACTCGGCAGTCTTTTGACTCCTGTAGCAGGGCTTTAAGTAGCTAAATCCAGTGTGTGAAGCAGAAATTTGGTCACATTTTAAAAACAATGTCACCACTTATAAATACCACAGTACCCCGGATTACCACCCAACACCACTATCAGCAATCGGAATCGACCAAAGAAGATGCAATCGGTGCACCTCTAGAAAAGACCCTTTATATTTACATCATGGCTTCATCCTTATACTACTGTTACACTGATAATAATAATAATAATAATAATAATAATAATAATGTATAATATACAGCATTCATAACCCCTTGTCATTGCTCAACTTCGACACAAACACTTTATATTGTTACTGTGTTCTCTAGTTTTTTTATTCTATTTTGTAAAGCTAATGAAAGGTTTTTAATCTTTTTACTTTTTTAAAGTCTATATCTATAACCTATCTTTATTAATATTGTGACTGAGCATTCATAAAAAGCATTACACTGCCAGTTATACCATGAATGAATATGTATGCGACAAATAAACCTTAAATTGATTTGATTTGAGATCTGGAGTTAGCACGCTTCCACAAACACTGAGACGTGTGAATCCGGATCTGTGTAGCCTTAAGGATCAGGTTACATTGTAATACACAACACGATCACAAACAACAGTGAGACTGTGTGTAACAACAGTCACAACAAACAGCAGGTAGTCTATCTGGGGAATACCAAAATAAATAAAACCATATTTACTTCCCTGTGTGCATAACAAAGATGCCATTGAGGTAAGTTAACAGATAAGAAAAGAATAGGTTATACACTTAAAATAATAGGCACAATCATGCCCATGTACATGCTCACACACTCACTCACACACACTCACACACACTCACACACACTCACACACACTCACACACACTCACACACACTCACACACACTCACACACACTCTCTCCCTCACATAAATCAGTTAAAAAACATGGCCTTGCACTTAATTATATTGCACTCGTACACTAACTGATATCTTGAAGTTTGCTCCAAACTTACAATAAGAAGTGATGTGTCTACACCAGAGTTCCTCATCAGAAGCTCCCGAATCTGCTCACACTGAAGCCCTTCTTGTGAAACATATTTGGAAAATGTCACAGTGGGCTTTCCATACTTGCATGGCATAATAGAGGTCAGATCCGGGCCATTTGCGAACAAATAAAAGGCTTCCTCTGTGTTTATTCTGGCACCTGAAAAAGAAACAAGTGCTCATATAATTGCAGACATGGTGAATTGAAACACTTTTACTTAGAAAGTAAAACAGAAAATTTGCCTGTAGGGAAAAATTAGAGTCATCATTGTTAGCATGCTAAGAACACATGATGGTCACTTATTTACTACTTCCTACATTCAACATACCACATACAGTACTACTGGTATAACGTGAACATGCATGTAGATGCTCATTTTAGGCACACTTCCACATTTTGTTGCATGGCAACTATTTCCTTTATATATAATTATTGTACACAATTACCTAATAAATATTTTGTATTAAAAAAAATTAGTTTTGATTGCTGTTGTATTCTTTTGTATCCTGAATGCATGCAACATAAAAGTAACCATCCTTCTGAAAAGTTGCACTGAAATATGATAAGGTAAGAAACAAAGAAAATATAATTCTGGCATATCTAAAAATGAATAAATGCACCGTGTGGGGAGGACCATGGGCCAGCATGGCGCGACCCAGTGAACAGGACTAGTGAGCGAGACTGGATAGGTGAATTAGATTCAGCCATGCATGTAGGTTTAGAGTTACGTTTGCATATATACAGTCTGACAATTAATTTACAGAGATATTTTTGTTTTTTTATGTGCCCTTTTTTGCAAACACGTGTTTATTAGCAACTGAAAGAGCTTGTCAAAGCAGAAATTTCAATGATTTAGAATACAACGAGGCTGAAGTTGGCTTCTTATTCGCAAGCTTCTTATTTGGATTTTCCTGTATTTCCTGTCCTGTTGAATTAAATAAAAAGGAACATAAAAAACTAATTGATCTGCACTGCACGGTTTAACTGAGTACGTCTATTTGGACAGACTTTTGAGGTGTTCGGCTTCCCATGGACAACATGGCCGACAGCGTGGACGGCATGCCATGGATTGCGGTTGTCTTTAGGGATGGCCCCAAGTGTGGGGCTGGAATATTCCAGCCTGACAATGACTGGACATGTGTAGGTGACTTTGTTACGTCAATAGACTCACCGGAAGAGTGGAAAGAACGCCGGATAGTGAAAGTACAGGGATCGACGTCTCCCTGTGGAACTATCAAACTGTCAAACTGTCAAACTGTCAAACACAACAATGCGTTTCCTTTCCAATTGTATAACAATTGTATATCTCCAGGGAAACCATTAAATAATATAAAAACTTTGCATAAAACATGTAGTCACTATAGGAACCATTTTCTAAAAAAATCTAGTATGTAGAGTACAATTTAATTGTAGATTAAATAAAATTTATTTTAAAATTAAACAAAAAATTATTTCTTCCTCCTTCCTGGTATTGATTCCACGCAATCCTCGAGAAATTTAAAAGTGATGAAAAATAAAGAATTTTTTTCCCTTCCTCCTCAGTAGATTCTTAAGTAGGGACATCCGAGAAACAAGCAATCAAACAAATCCTTGCCTAAACAAAGATGAGTTAATATTGCTCCACTCACTGGTTAAATGACAAGTAGTTAAAAATCCATGTAATTTGTATTTAATTTTAGACCAAATACTATGAGCCTGATGGACTGAAGTTACTTCTTGGTGGCCTTTACAGTGTGAACATGGCCTTGTTGAAAAATAAAGTGGGGCAAAAAAGTATTTAGTCAGCCACTGATTTGTAAGTTCTATTACTTAGAAAAATAAGTGAGGTCTGTAATTTTTTATCATAGGTACAAGTTCTACTCAATATAGCATAACCTTTGTTGGCAAACATTTCCTGTAAGTTTTCACCAGGTTTGCACACAGAGTAGCTGGTATTTTAACCCATTCCTCCATACAGATCTCATCTAGAGCAGTGATGTTTTGGGGCTGTCACTGGGCAACATGGACTTTCAACTCCCTCCACGAATTTTCTATGGGGTTGAGGTCTGGAGACTGGCTATGCCATTCCAATACCTTAAAATGCTTTTTATGGAGCCATGGAGTCACTCCTTCGTTGCCCGAGATAACAGTTTTTCAATTGTAAGAAGCAGATCTTTCTACAGAATTGTCTTATACTCCGATTCACATTACTAACTTTGTGACTTTTCACAATAAGACAGCTCACCAGTACCTGCAGATGAAAAGGCTCTCCACACCATGGCACCGCTATCTCAATACTTAATCATAGTAGGGATGTATTCACTGCTGTATTTCTCACCAAATCTTTGCAAACACCTCTTGTTTGTCTCTTGTTTTCTGAGGTAATACATTCTGCTGAAAGTGTTTTTCAGTAATTGTCAGCAGAGGATAATATCTAATGGAAGGATATGACCATTAGTGTGTCAGGCTTTCCAGATATTTCTTTCTAGCAACATTACTTGCGTATTAAAAGTGATAATGTATTCGCTTATTAATTGATAGAGAAACGGAGATTTGCCTTTAGGGTCATTTAAATTTCAGAATACCTTCAGTTGAGCTGAGGAAAGCCAGCTATGTGATTTCTGATAGCATACTCTGAGTGATACTTTGCATTTGGAGCAAATGTTCACACTCATTTAACTTAACTCATACGGCTGCATATTGTTAATCTATTCCTGTAGACATATCTGTATATGGTATAATCTGTATCTGTAATATCTGTCACTCTTGTTCTATTTAAGCAGTTGTATTCAGGCTTGTGATTACTAACAAAAATCTTTTTAAATAAACCCACAAGACAAAACATATTTTAAAAGATTTCAAAACACTCAGACATGTGGTATGTTTTAAACTAAACATCTCAATCTTCTCAGTCCAACATTCAACAGTTTTAACAGTTCACTGAAGTAATGAGCAGTGTGAAGCAAATGGGACACAGGTTTAAGAAGTACATACTCCTTCTTACCTTTGATTTATTTTTACTCTTTTCAGACAACACATTTGTTGTTAGGACCATAAATTAGATTAAAAAGATTAGATTAGATAAAAATCAAAAAGTTCATTTCATTTCTCATTAATGTACACTCAGCATCCTATTTTGGCAGAAAAAAACAGACGTATAATTTTTCGTCAATTTATTAAAAAAGAAAAACTGAAATATGACACGACCATAAGTATTCAGACCCTTTGCTGTGACACTCATATTTAACTTACAAGCCGTTCATTCCTCTTATACTTCTTTAGACGGTTCTACTCCTTCATTGGATTCCAGTTGTGTTTAATTGAACTGATTGGACTTGATTAGGAAAGTTACACACCTGTCTATATAAGACCTCACAGCTCTAATGTCAATATAAATGAGAATCATGAGGTTGAAGGAACTGCTCAAGGAGCTCAGAGACAGAATTGTGGCAAGGTACAGATCTGGCTAAGATTACAAAAAAATTCTGCAGCACTCATGGTTCCTAAGAGCACAGTGGCCTCCATAATCCTTAAACGGAAGAAGTTTGGGACGACCAGAACTCTTCCTAGATCTGGCCGTCCAGCCAAACTGAGCAATAGTAGAAGAAGAGCCTTGGTGAGAGAGGAACCCACAGATCACTGTGCTTGAGCTCCAGAGATGCATTAGGGAGATGGGAGAAAGTTCCACAAAATCAACTATCACTGCAGCCCTCCACCAGTCTGGGCTTTATGGCAGAGTGGCCTGACGGAAACCTCTTCTTAGTGCAAGACATATGAAAGCCCACATAAATGACTATGAAAAATAATATTCTCTGGTCTGATGAGATAAGGATTGAATTCTAAGCGGTATGTGTAGAGAAAACCAGGGACTGTTCATCACCTGCCCTATACAACCCCAATAGTGAAACATGGTGGTGGCAGCATCATGCTATGGGGGTGTTTTTCAGCTGCAGGGACAGGACAACTGGTTGCACTTGAAAAAAAGATTAATGCAGCCAAGTATAGACATATCCTGGAAGAAAACATCTTCCAGAGTGCTCAGGACCTCAGACTGGGCTGAAAGTTCACCTTCCAACAAGATAATGACCCTAACCACTCAGCTAAAATAACAAAGGAGTGGCTTCAGAACAACTTTGTGACCATTCTTGACTGACCTCGCCAGATCCCTGACCTAAACCCAATTGAGCATCTCTGGAGAGACCTGAAAATGGCTGTCTATCAACGTTCACCATCCAACCTGACAGAACTGCAGAGGATCTGCAAGGTAGAATAGCAGAGAATCCCTAAATCAAGGTCATTCTTAAGAAGACTCATGGCTGTACTAGCTTAAAAGAGTGCTTCTACTAAATACTGAGCAAAGGGTCTGAATACTTATTACCATGTGATATTAGTTTTTCTTTTTGAATAAATATGCAAAAAAATTCTACATGTCTGTTTTGTTCCGTTAAGATAGGATGCTGAGCGTACATTAATGAGAAATAAAATAAACTTTTTTTATTTTAGAAAATGGTTGCAATGAAACAAAGAATGATAAGTTTAAACGGGTCTGAATACTTTCCATACCCGATAATATAGTATATTCTAAAATGCCAATCCAATCCAATCCAATCCAATACAATACAAAATAAATGTATAATTCAAATAGAGCCTCAAATTCTTTCCAAATCCATATTTGCAAGAATTACTATAGTCAAATTCCTGGACAGAGAGAAAAGTTTGAGCTCCAGCAACAGGACCAATCCAGTAAAGCCTTTCTTGAGTATGCAAGTAAGAATTCTAAAACGGACAACCTGAACAAGAAATCTACTTTTCCCAGGTGCACGATTATGGACATGTTTTTCTCATAAATAAAAGTAAGAGTAAGCTTAATTAACCTTTTCACAAAAAATAGGGGATATTTTATTATGGGAGATTTAATTTCAAAACATAGCCAAATTTTTGTGAGCAGTACATTAATTATATAAAAAACATACTCTCTCAAAAACAACTATAGTATCTCTGTCTTACTACAATTACACTAATTTTGAGAGAGACAGAGAAAGAGAAAAAGAGAGAAAGAGAGAGTTTTACCATTAAACAGGAGCAGAATGCCCATATCCAAAGATGAAGACAATCTTTGAGGGAGTTCTTCTGATGTTTTCAGGCAGTGGCCAAGCAAGCAGAAGGTCTTGTTACTATCGGATGACAGACTGGACTTTCTTGGGAGGGTATAATCTAGCGAGACTTCACACTTCCTGATGAAAAAAATGACAGAAAACAATGTTCATATTTGTAAATAGTTTTTAATTATATGAAAGTATCTTTTGGTAACTATGTTATGATGATATCCTTTCTTGGGACAACACTGAAGATATGATACTTTGATACAATGTATTCAGCTCAATACACAGCCACTAATATCTAAAACAATACCTAATTTCTAAGCTAATTGAGCCCAAAAAGCTCAGTGTTTTCACTCAAAAAAGACCTCACAATAGTTGCCCAAAGAGGATGAGTGCATATGCTCAGCATCATATGGATGTGGCTTTTGAAAATAGATGTATTAGTTCTGCCAGCATCGTTGCAGAGGTTAAAAAGGTGGAGGTCAGCCTGACAGTGCTCAGACCTCTGTACACTCTATCAAAGTGGTCTTCATAACTGTTATCCGAAAAGAAAGTCTCTTTTAAAAATGATGCACAAAAAAGCCTGCAGTTTGCTAAAGACAAGCAGACAAAGGAAATGTTTTACTGGAACCATGTTTTGTGGTCTGATGAGGCCAAGATAAGCTTATTTGGTTCAGTGCATCTTGCCTACAGTCAAGCATGGTCGTGAGTGTCATGGTTTGGGGCTTGATCAGAGTATGATGCCCTCCGTTCAGAAACAAGGCAACATGATAACGACCCCTTAACACACCCCAAGATGACCATTGCCTTGCTAAAAAAACTGAGGGTAAAGGTACTGGACTGGCCAAGCACATCTCCAGACATTAACCCTTTTAAGCATCAATGCCCTATTGAGGAGCACAAGGTCTCTAATGTCCACCAGCTTAGTGATGTCGTCATGGAAGAGTGGAAGACGATTCCAGTGGCAACCTGTAAAGTTCTAGTGAACTCCATGTCCAAAGAAGTTAAGGCAGTGCAGGAAAATAATGGTGGCCACGTAAAATATCGACACTTGGGCACAGTTTGACCAATAGCACAACAAACAGCTATTAATATCTGAACCAATGGCAATAAAAGTGAGTACACTCAATGAAAATGGCCAAATTGTGCTTAATTAGCAATTTCCCTTCCCTACATAAAGATGACCTAGGTTAAAAGAAGACATATATTAAGAAAATATATATATATATCTCCATAGCCAACATCCTGAACGGGAGTTGGTTTGACAGTACCGGTTCCACTCAGAACAGGCCTCACCATGGTCAACCATAAGAGTTGAGTGCCTGTGTTCAGCATCATATACATAGGTTGGCTTTAGAAAGTAGACGTAGGAGTGTTGTCAGCATTGCTGCAGAGGTTAGAGGGGTGGACAGCCTGTTTAGGAACCAGTCCATACACCTCCCACTGTATCAAACTGGTCTACATGTCTGTTGGTCCAGAAATTAATTGGCAAATCCAAGACTGGTGTCCTGTGCTTCTCACAGATGAGAGCAGGTTTCACCTGAGCACATGTGACGGTCATGAAAGGGTCTGGAACCACCATGGATTTTACATATTCCATGGATATGGCAACTGCAACATCATCCAGCATGACCGGTTTGGTGGTGGGTCAGTGGTGGTTTGGTAAGGCATATCCCTGAAAGGACGGACAGATATATACAGGCTAGATAACGGCACCCTTACTGCTATTAAGTATAAGGGTAAAAGCCTTTGACCCATTGTCAGACCCTATGCTAGTGCAGTGGATCCTGGGTTCCTCCTGGCGCAGGACAATTCCTAGCCTCGTGATGAGCGTATGCAGGCCGCTAATAAAGAATAAAGGAATTGATACCACTAATAACACAATATTATAACACAGTTTTGTTTCGTAAAGGGCTTTATTGTACACCTAATACTGTATAAATTGTCTCACGATATTGGGTACTGCATGAATCACAGGATTGTAATCAATATCTGATGCACCACAGGTAAAAAGCAGGTGGAGTAAGAAGAATTGCATCTTTGCAACAAAGTGCAACAGAGAAACAAGGGGCAAAAACTGCATTTCTCAAAGTCTCTCAAAGTTTCTGCAAAGATTTTAGTTTATTGCTATCCTCTGATATACCTGCACATGTAGTAAAAATAAAACCCCAAATCTAAAAAAAAAAAGTGTCCCTTACATTTACTTGAGAGTTATATCATTGCAGATAGTATGAATCTACGATCCCAATGAAATTGGGACGTTGTGGAAAACAGAATACAATGATTTGCAAATCCTTTTTAACCTATATTTAACTGAATACAATAAATGTTCAAATTGATAAACTTTTTTTAAGATATTCACTTATTTTGAATTTTATACCTGCAACATGTTCCAAAAAAGTTCCCGTTCCAAAAAAACATTACCTTTCCTTTTCACAACACTCAATAAGTGTTTATAAACTCAGGAAACTAATTGTTGAAGCTTTATAGGTTCAACAGCCCAGGGTGTCCGCGGTCATATTTTGCACTTTATAATGCAGCACACATCTTCAATACGAGACAGGTCTGGAGTGCAGGCACGCAAATCTAGTACTGGCAGCCTTTCACTATGAAGCCACGCTGTTGTAACACGTGCAGAATGTGGCTTGGCATTATCTTGAAATAAAATTGAATTGATGAAATAAAAAGGCACGTCTCTAAAAAAAAGACATGCCTGGATGGCATATGTACCTTTTAGCATAAGTGCTGCCTCCAGAGATGTGCAAGTTACCCATGCCATGGGCACTAACACACCCCCACACCATCAGAGATGCTGGCTTATGAACTTTGTGCTGATAACGACAGTCCTTTGGCCTGGCCTTCTCTTGCACTTGTAAAAGGAGCAACAAACTATGTTCACTGTGTGTATTCCTAAGCCCATGTGGTAATATCCAAAATGATGTTGGTTTTAATGCAGAGCCGCCTGAGGGATCGAAGGTCACAGGCATTCAACGGCACTTACTTTCAGAGATTTTTCTCTGAATTCTCTGAATCTTTTGATGATATTAGTGTATTCAACTGAATATGGGTTGAAAGGGAAATAATCGTATTCTGTTTTTATTTAAATTACACAATTTCCCAACTTCACTGGAATTGGGGTTGTAAGATATTCCTTTATCCTTCCATCTATTGTTACAATGGATGTTTATTAACAAATGAATTAAAGTTGATCAGAAAAAAAACTAAAGCATTTTAGGCCTATACTGTCTGCAATTAAGTAAACACCAAAGTAAATGTAAGTAACACTTTTCATCATTTCCCATGCCGTGCCAACGATTGATCTGAAGATTAATTAAGTAATAAAAAGTAAAATAAACAAATACTTTCTGACCTAAATCCATTTACTGTTTAGCTACTCTAAATAGAATTTCTACTATGATATGATGTTAAGGTTGACTTACTTGATTCCACACACCCAAAGCATCAAGCGGCCATGGATGTTCCTCTTGCCTTCAGGCTGCTGTTTATAAGTAAGAGCCAAATGCTGCCATTGGCCTGAACACAACACTCCTTGTTCAGTCTCAGACTGAGCCAGCAGACCTGCCTTCAGCTCATCATTGGGATCAATGCAGATCCTTCAGTCACAAAATCCACAAGTTATGTGAAATATTATTTGAAAGTTCTCTACTGTACATGACACGTATACACAAAAAGACTCCAACCCAGGTAAAGTAACATAAAAAGCAACAGCAAATCCGGAAAAAAAATCCACATATATTAGTGATCATCATAAAAATAATTATATTGGTATAATTATAATTATACCAGTAATGCCATTTGAGTAATGATTTCAATCAAATATCCAGCAACTCCTTAACACATCCTCTGCTATTTAAAAGTCTTTTTAAAGCAGCATGTTTTTTACCTAACCAACATAAGTTTACCATGATGCTGAGAGAAACATTGCTTAAAGAAGTCGTACCAATAGAATATAACAGATAAAAATGGCACACTGATGAGGAGACACAATATCCTTTTGTTTTTAAATAAAAAAAATTGCACCTAAATATGTTAATCGATGTTTTAGGGAATTGTTTCCCTCCGTCCATTTTGCACCTCTTCTTTTCCTGTCTAAGCTACATAAATAGAAGTGGCATTCACCTACTGTGTTGGCAGACACAGCGTGATGTCCTTGATTATCACAATATTTTAACTATATTTTTTTACCCAGATTTAAGTTACAATGTGATTCCTACCTGAAAGTGCAAGTTCCTGTCGAAATTTCAACCCAGACCTGCAGCATTAGGGCTTTGGAACCAATGGAGAAAGCATGAAAGAGGTCCGTATCTCCTGACTGATCCACCATCTGAATCCCATCGAATGACTTAATTTCTTCAGCTGAAAATCATCAGAAAAAGAAAATGAGACTGTATGAAAAACGCTAATTTCTCTGGGTAATTTAAACTTTACTTCACACATAAATGAAATGAAGGTTTCCAAGCAAAACACTGCCCAGTGCATCACATTAACAAGCTTATTAACTTATTTAGGGATGGTCTCATTATATAATAAGGCTACCAAATGACCAAAATATTTCAATTTAATTTTCTATAGTTCAACAGAATATATTCATTATTTTGTAATATTTCGTAATTATTAAAAGTATTATTTTCATCAAGTTTCATCATAAAGTTTCACTGCAGTTTTACCGAGGGAGACTGCTGAAGTGTTCTCATGTAGTTCTGGGCCAATTCCTGATCTTTCCTAGAATCATCCTTACCCCACAAGGTGAGATCTTATATCGATCCCCAGACAAAGGAAGATTTTTCCACTTGCTTATAATTGCCCCAGCAGTTGTTGCCTTTTCACCAAGCCGCTTACCTATTACCTGTAGCCCATCCCAGCCTTTTGCATGTCTACAATTTTGCCCGTGATGTCCTTAGACAGCTCTTTGGTCTTGGGCATTCACCTAATCCTAGGCAAGATTACTGCGTGCTGATAATCAGACATTAGTATGGTTGTAAATTAGATGCCTGCATTGCCTAAGTGAATATAACTATTAAAACGAAATGCTTTGGATTTCATTGAACCAGTTACTTGTACTTGTATTTATCACTGCATTTCTTAAAGTTATTTCTGAGGCTACCCCCCACAAACAGCATCTTCCTCACGTGCTACCACCATTCAATTTGTTGCTGCCTTGCACCCTATGCTGCCGACTGGGCACCAGTTCTCCCTCAACCTTGTGTGTCTTGCTGTGTTTATGTAATGAGGTCTGCTGTTGCACACTAATCAGCATACCACAATCACAAGCTTGCACTTACTACCTTTACCAATTAAGTTCTCTAAAGGAGAAAAGCTTAGTAAGCTTTATTCTATGCAGAATATAGAACATACTGTGGCAGTCTAGTGGTTAAGGTATTGGACTATGGACCAGAATGTCCAGGGTTTAAAACTCATCTCTGCCACAGTTGGGTCCCTGAGAAAGGCCCTTAACCTACAATTGCTTGGATTATAAAACTGTATTCATTGTAAGTTGCTCTGAATAAGGGCGTCCGCTAAAGGATTTAAATGTACATAATGAACAGGTGACTATTTTAGACCATTAAGTGTCCTTCATGGAAATTAACCACTAACAAATAACAATATCGTCATATTAACACATTACTAAGTCAGTGGTTTCTGCTGATTTACATACTATTCTTCACCTCTGTGTGATGCTCTTGGGTCATCCTTATTTTTCATAGTTCGGAGCCAGAGTGAAGCACTGAAGCCATTGGACATGTGTGGCCAGCAGTTCTGTCCCACTAATGGCAGGTGGAGTGGAGCAATATGCCAGGGGGATCCATGCAGATTCCTGGATCGCTGCTCTCCTTCCACTCTAGGTTTTCCCCTTGAGAATGTACTAGCCCCTGCCTTGGCACCTGTTGCCCCATTGGTGCTGGTGCATAGAGGCATGGGATAGGACATGTAATATAGTGGCTCTGTGTCTGTGTTAGCATCCACCATCCGCAGAATGCCATTTAGAAGAATCTCCTTAAGGAGAGGTAAGATAGCAATGTCAATGAAACAATAACATGTGACAGTGCAGTGGAATAACATTGTAATGCATTTTAAATGTGAAACCAGCAGCAGAGCAACAAAGCAAAATTAATCTTTTTTTTTACAGAAATATATTAGTTGAATAATAAAGATAGAATTTACTAAAAGCCAATAATATTAACTTGTAGCTAATACTTATATTCAAATCTAAAGCAGAAGACTGTGGCAAATACATTAAAGGTCAAAGCAAAGCCACCTCTAAACAATGATGATCTCTAAACAATATGGGACAACCTTCAAGTTTTTGTAAAAAAAAAATAAAAAAAATTTGGATGCTGCAAAATTGCAGAGAAAATGTAGAAATGTAAAGCATGTAAAGTTGCGTTTTGGGCTATTTCATTTCATATTTTAATTAAAGCGTTTAAATTAAATACAGATCATGCTCCATTTTAATATCTTAATTATTATTCACAAACATTATATATAAACATAAATAATTATTAATCTTCAGGTTGGCTAACTGTTGCAAAGATCTTAAATATGGTGTTCTCCTGAGAAGCTAAAGCTAATCTAACGAGGAGAAATATGTCTCCACAATATCAGAATCATAATAAAATAATTATTCAATTATGTAAAATCTGTGGTCTCAACTTAACAATCGTAAATATTTAACAGGAAGTCTTTGTCATATCATAATGATATTACCATTTTAAAAAAATTGGATAAATCAAAAGTCCTAACACAAAAGTCAATATTGTTAACTTTGTACCTACTGGGTTTTTTTTATCTCATGCAGCAAGTCTATGTACCCCTGTACTAGAGACAAAGTAAAAACCCACAACAGTCTTTTTTAAACAATATCCAATCACCATGAGATTTGGGTCATGCCTTATATTGTGTAGGCAGCTATAAATTCATGGCATTACACAGGAGGCCAAAAATCTGAGACCACTAGTGAAAATGCTTCTAACTATATACTATATTACAGTTACATACAATATGTCACATCACAAATCCCTCACTCCCCATTGCAATGTCATTGAGGTTTCATTGACTCCATGAGGTTGGATTAAGTCTGATGACCATTTTTATCCCAATATGTTTCTGAATGTGTGGCTTTATCTGTCTTTAATTGCTCAATGAGGGTTTAATACAAGTGTCTATGGAGGTCTTTGCACGATGGTTATATGGATACGTTATGAAGTTTCATTAAACTTAAAAAAAAAATGAAAATAATGAGCATTTCTCTAATGGTCTTAGAATTCTAGTCTCCACTGTGGTAAAGCGAAATGCTTGCTTAGAACAGTTCAAAAGGGTCATACAGTAGGAGGAGCCTTCTCCAAGAAGTTGCGAATCAGTAAAGCCACTTCCTCTGCTGAGACCCTGTCACTGACCATTGTGACTAGCAAGTCCACCAGTAACATCTGACAATCTGTAGAACAGAATTGAGAAAAATTCACTTAAAAACACAACATTCTGATTCTGTAAACTAACTGACAATTCCTCACAAAAATAAGTAAAAAAAAGCTAAATGCAGAAAAAAGCCGAGTCTTTGAGCAGCAAAGACAAAAAGGGCACCAGGTCATTAACAAATGCAATGAACTGTTTAACAATGATTCTCAAAGAGTGATAAGAAGGAATTTGCATACTTCTCTCTCTACAGTGTTGCCCCTCTACAACAAGTCAAGGAATCTGCAGGAATTTCAGTGAGTAAAGGGTAGTGCACAAGGACCATCACACAGTAGAAATGTGTATTATGGTCTGACAAATTGGTATTGCGGACTTCTTTAAAAGAAAAGGACGCCGTGTGCTCTGGAAGACGAATAGGACCACTCTTTTAGGACTTTTATCAGTAAGTACAAATGCGTCGATGCACTCTTTTGTGATGGTAGCAATAATTCAGGAAACTGCCAATTGACACTGAGGACACCTAATAACATTTTAATTCACCTTAATCCCTGACATAGGAACGCTCTTTTGCTTTGTCATTGTCCATCCTCGTCCATTCATGTAAATTAGCATTAGGTAACTGGGTAGGGAAAGTGTCTTTTTCAGGGGCGCACATAAAGGGCTTATAAAGCAGAAACAGACTATACAACCATGAGTGAGCATGGTCTTGTGAGTCCTACTTTTATTTGAGTCCAGCCATTTCCTGTTGAACTTCAAGCAACTGATTATATTGATATTTACTACATACTTGCAAGTCATTATTATGTATTACAAACACCTTCTTAGCAATCTCTGTAAAGAACATAAGCACAAGTCAGAGAAGCAAATATTTTAAATACACAGGTTTATATAACTGGTGCTGCAAGGGTGCTGGCAAGATCTTTTGGATATGTCTAACAAAATCATTGCTAGGTCTAAATAGCTTACATGACCATTTATGGCAAGCCTGTGCTACACTGTTCTACAGTCAATGTTATACCAGCTAGGGGATTACATACCTTTGTAGCAGGGATTTGACTGACTGAGAATGTTGTGAAAACCAGTCAAAATTGTTTTCATACCACCCTAAGGACAAATAAGAGGAGAACATTCAAAAATAATTTTTAAAATGTGTTTAATTCTAGACAATATTTTGTTTAAAAAAAGCATTCAAATTATTTTCACCAAGTAGCCTATACTATAAATAAGGGCTGATAAATTGAAATACCTAAACCTTAACTGCCTAAAACTGCTTGAAATTATTGCTGGCTGACAAGATAATTGCCAGACTGAGCAGATATACAGGTATTCCTAATAATATGCTCAGGTAGTTAAGTATGTGTAAGCAATAGTGAAGATAGGATGGGAGCATTTCACTGTAACTGGAATACTAAAGTGGTCTGGATAAGAGTCATGTAAAAGAATAAGAAAACCTGAACACTATGGGTGTGATGGACAGCTCAGATGTTACCTGTTGGTAGATCATTGCAGCATTAGAGTGGTGCCCTGTTACAGCTCTAAGCAGGCTTCGCAACACATTGCCTAGTACAACCAGGTCTGTAGAGCTGCTGGCCAATAGCTGCAGTTCCATGATGCAGATCTGAGGGAAAAGCATCAGGCCTTGTGAGCCTTGAGTAACAGCTGAAGATCCATATACACCGTCCTCCAGTGGAACAGTCACCTCCGCCTTCAGACCTGGGAGATGAATGAGACATGATGTAGCTTTTTAGTGCATTTATTTGCTACAGGTCTATTTCACAGTTAAATAGATGATACTGCAAATACTGGAAAGCTGAAGAACTCAGTCCACACATTACAAATTCTAGGTTTGAATCTGAATAATATCAGATGCTATAAGACAGCTTTACAAAGACAGGTGCGCTTGATAAACGTGCATTTCTAGCTAAATCACACAAGTCAAAGTAAATCCAGTGTCAGTGTAGTGATACCTGCCTTAATATCTTAATACAGATGTTGAAACAATAACACAGAAAAAACCTAAAACATCCCCACAAGCAATGAAATAATAGATGATAGAACAAGGAATTAAAATTAATAAATTAATTATAAAAAAAACAGAGCCTAGTACAATGACTTTAGAACAATAATTTGATCATTGAAAATAATTCGATTAGAAAGGTCACATTGTTATTAAACTTTCAATATGTTGTAAAGTCAGTTGTTGTCTTTTGTATCCTTCAATTTATGGGATTTTTTGACATTTAACTTCAAATTTGCAAACAGTACTCAATTCAGGAAACAGACACACACAGACACACACAGACACACACAGACACACACAGACACACACACACTCCGTCAATCCTCAAACACACACACACAAAGTCAAACCTCTCACACACTCACACACACACACACACAGCATCAAACCTCTATCTCTCTCTCTCTCTCTCTCACACACACAGACACACACAGACACACACAGACACACACAGACACACACACACTCCGTCAATCCTCAAACACACACAC
>JAUZST010046636.1:0-25607 GCA_034779995.1 Parotocinclus haroldoi | reverse complement strand
CTACTTGTGGGTATCATGTTTTTCTTTTTGATATTGATGTTCCCCACTAAATCACGGGGGTAAAATTTAAATTTATCTTGGACTGTTGAGCAGAACTACACAACACATCACGCATGTTCACTGCATTTCCCATAATGCCCCAGCGACTTTGAAAACTTGTAGAACCAGTTTCTTTCAGTTTTTCACACGGAGTATTGGACATAGGCACCTATTTTTAAAAAAGTCAGCCATGCTGCAGGCAGAGGTACCGAAAACTCCTAACTCTATGTTTTGGCTAGCCACTATAACCATATAATCTACCATAATGTTAGATCACTAAAGCATCAGTTACATAATGAATGCAATTACTTGCAATTAATAATTTAGTATTAATATGTTGTTCAGCTCTGATGCAATGGAAGAGTTTTGCCAAGCTTGTGTTAATTCTGTGAATATATTTATTATTTAACAGGTTTATGTTATGTGCCCCTCCAAATTCTGTGTGCCCGAGTACAAAAAGTAGTACAACAAAGTCTTGTGTCATTGATTTTCTATGGAGTTTATATGTGTGTGCTTCATGTTATGAACTTGTTGTTAATGAGTGTGGTGAACTAACAGATTAAACTTTTGCGATAAGTTGTGTAATGCATGATCGTCCAACCCGGAATCCAGAACTAGTGGAGGAGGTTTGGGGAGGATACTGAGATCTACAGATCCGGTTTATTAAAGTTCTGAGCTCACTGGTGTGCCTTGTAAGTAAATCCACCAAAAATCACATCCAGTGTCTTTAAAAAGACTATACAGGTATTTGCTATTTAACATCCGTTTCATAAAATATGTTGACCGAAAGGGTTGTTGACTTGACTTAGTCTTAAGCTTAGCTTAGTCTTAGCTTAATTTCTATAACACTACTAACTACTACGGCCAATCCAAATTGAGCAAGCCTAGGGCGATAGTGGCAAGGAAAAATCCCTTAAATATGGACCAATACTTAAAAAGGTATCCAACCTCATTGTGTGGCTTAGATGCTGTATGCCATGTAAACGAACATTGGGGAAGCAAGTGTATTACTCAAATTATTAAGTAATACTTGTGGCATCTGCTAGACAGCTGAAAATGACCAGGTGTTTCTCCTTTTAGACAAAACCCTAAACAAACTGCCAATAATGCAATAGCTTAAGGATAGAAAGGCCATTGTCCTCTAGCGACCAAGTTAGAGCCACAAGAGATGCCAGAGGCCAAAATTAGATTCGAAGAAAGCAGTTTGTCACTACTCACCACAATACTGGACTGAACTTAAACAGTTTTGAAGAATAAGTATATGTTCCCTAATTTAGTCATGCAAAGACATATCCAAACAGCCTCAAGGTTTATCCAACATGGCTGAAATTAAAGCAGTATAGCTGTAAAAAAAATGTTTTCTTTTTTCTTATAACTTGAACGTTGTAAGGTAAAATGTGTATATATTTTGGGAAGTCTGTGAGTTAATTTTGTGTAAAACAATTCATGAGCATTTCTCACTTATCTGACAAAATGCATAGTGATATTACAAATAACCCAGTGTACTGTGCTTTTCAGTGACAGGGATGAGTCCTTTCACCATATCTAAATGTCGACCCCAAATATCTTTTTTCGAGTGAGATTTTATGTTTCTGTACCTACAAATTGTTTACAAGCTAATCTAAATTATTATAAGCGCATATAAAAACACATTCCTAATATGCTAATCCCTAACATCTTCAAAAGTATAAAAGTTTTTTAGTCATTTCAGCCCTTCACTGTATACTCAATGTACGGAGTTCAGGTGTCAGTACTGTCATCACGCAGTTCCAGAGGCCCAGGTTCAGGTCCTGGCTAGAAGTTTGCATGTTCTCCCCTATCTTTGTGGGTTTCCTAACGGTACTGGCTTCCATAGCAAAAAAAAAAATCTTAAAATTTTGTTTAAAAGACAATTTTAGGGCATTGCTAAAAGGCCTATATGTGTTATTTAAATCTGTCCAGTGGCGTTTGAAAATAGCCAGAGACTCAGCTGTCCGAACATGGAGGGGAAGTTCATTCCACCACCTAGGAGCCAAAATTTGCCTTCCAAGTTCATAGGCTTGCCAACTGGGGTCATGGAAGAACGTGCTATATGCAAACCTCTTAACTAATACAGTCTAATCCTCTAATTTTGTTGTTCGTGATGCAACTAAGCAGGGCTTGAAGAAAGGAAACAAATTACAAATAACAGATGTTTGCACTTGTTATTGTACCTTTCTGTCCTTCTGGCAACTTTAACTGTTTACTTCTTGCTGTTGTAAATGTAGCCATTAGAGGCTGCTGTTGACCGTGTTCTGAAAGAACTAGTGTACCGAGCTGAGCGTGACACGTCTGAGGCCTTTGCTGTTCTGAACTAAAGCCATCTAAATACATAAAACACATCGACTTAAAATATACTTCAGTCTGAAATCTTTGAGAATGAAACGGATATTTTCATCGTGATTAGGGTAATTTCCAGTTAATTAATAATTATATTCTCCCTAATTATTCATTTGTCTGTAGTTTATGGGTAAATACTATTCAGGAACAATGGGTCAACAATATTCCTTAATTATTCAATCATAACATAAGTCTGATCCTCTGACCGATCCCAGACATGATTCAGTATTCAGTTTGCATGTTCTACTGCTGTTTTATTGCTTCATGCTGTTTTGTATGAGACAATCTACCATGAGCAACCAAAAACTACATTAGCAACTTACACAGTTGCATCGTTAGAAGTACGCAAGTTACTAACGTACTTAGAAACGCTGCTTTTGGGAATTGCACCCCAGTGAGAGGGTTTGCTTAAGGAGACATTTTATTATTATTATTATTATTATTATTATTATTAAGTGACCATTAATAATGCATGGCATTCAGAAAGACCTAGTAAATCATGTTTTAAGATGCACAATTACGAAGATCAGTTGTCAGTAATTATGTTTTTGTTTGCTGTTGCAAAAGCACTTCTTGCAGTTGTGTTTTTATTAGTTAGACTGTTATTAATACAGACGCTTTCAGTGGCATTTTGTACTGAAGTGCAGGTGTGACTGACTTGTCTTGAACTTGAACAAAAAGCTCTGAGAAACCTTAGTTTGGTGGTTCACAATTAAATAATTACCAAAAAGTTTCTACTTATTCTTACATGTATCCATACTAGACAGCTAGCAGCAGCTACCCCAGCAGGGTACTAGAGTCTCCTTTCAGTTGTACAGTTTCCCCCAATTACCCTGTCATTTTGCTGTAATATTGTAACCAGTTACATATATCGTCAATAAATTCATACATATAAAGTTTAATTTGACTCTAACAACTCCTTGCGGAGTTAGTGTCAATGTGTGTAGATTCCAAAAAATACAGTCTTATGCTTATTTTATATATTTATTTTATTTATTTTTTAATTTTCATTTATATATTTGCTGTTCCGGGTGGCACCGGGTCTTATACAAAAGTAAAATTTCATTTTATTGTCTGACCGTTGCATAGAACAAGTTTTAAAAATTTTAAATATAACATTGGCACCTTTGCTAATGGTCCATTGGTATTTCTGTACGGTTTTAAAATGTGCAGATATATGTCATATTTTCATTGTTCTCTGCTGAGGTTCTTTTCTTTAATAAAAGCAAGAAAGCATACTTTGACCAAAGGTACCCAAACATTTGCATGCCTTTGCAGGGAGATCATTGTTAATAATTTGCATAAACGCCCAGCACCTGTCTCCCTCTCTAGTTAGTTTGTTGATCACAAAGTGCACATACTTCCAGTGAGGGAGATAATTTGACTGACGTTCACTCATCTGTTTGATCAGCAGCTCAAACACACCTGTGTATACAAACCGGTGTAATCTACTGGAGCAATTGATCAAGGCCAGTAAATGTGTGTACATCCAGTTATGTCATGTCATGTACCTAAAGCCTGCATGTTTTGTAACTTGAATTATTAACTCTTTTTCTGAAATCCTCAGACAATGTTTTTGTTCATACCATGATGCCCTTCTGCAAACAAACATTTTTAAGATTAGACTCTGACAGATGCCTGTAATTTAAGTTCAACAGTTAATCATGCATGGTTGTCATCCCTTTGAATGAAAACACTGGATTTTAATTCCACGTTCGATTAACTGCTATTCCTAGAGGTTCAATTACTTTTACCACTCAGATATGGACCATTTTCTTTAATAAATAAATGACAGCATGACATTTCTTCCTCATTTGTTTAATTGGATTTGCTATTTATTGTATTTTCTAATGTATTTTTGTGTGACGTGTGAAAAAGATGCTGTTTTGGCCATATTTATGAAAAAATATAGAAAATTCTACAGGGATCACACACTTTCCAGCACCAGTATACCATCTGAGCAGGGATTTGAGGGAAATATGAGTATTAGATGCATGTATGTTACTGTACATTTAAAGGCAATCATGGAAATACCAAAGTATGTTGATTAACAAATGGTTCTTCCAGCTTATGTAAATTCTGCAAGAAGTTTAAGTTCATTCATATACAATAATTTAAATATGATTTAATTTAAACCTACAACAACCAAATAAAAGGCTGGGGATATCTGTATTGATGGTTTCAACCCATACCATATACCGCACATTGACCTAATGGGGCTGTGTGGATGAAGACCAAGGAGGACCTTTCTACTTACATAAGGCCTTAAAAAGTGACCGTGAACCTTGCCAAAACTAGACAACTAGACAAACTACCTGCAGAGAACCATGATGTAGGATCCGTAATCTTGTGTGTCTTTGAATGTGCTCCCGAATGTAAGAAAACTAGGTTTAAGTAGAATAAAATGGGTCCTACAGTAGTACAAAGAATGGAAAAAAGTCTGTTTCAAATTTATGTTCTGATCTTATTAAAATGAAATTATAATTTATAGTATTTATAGTAATTTATAATTAAAATTAATTTATAGAGGGCTGATATCTGCTACCAAGAAAATTATTCCTGCAAACAATCATGATCCTAAATTAATTAAATGTATTTTTGGACATGCTATTTAAATATTAGAAATAAAGATCCACTTATTTATATATATATATATATTAATTTTTATATTAAAAATAAAGGGTGTCTGTATGTTTATGAGTATGTGCATGAGTTCATGCTTAATTTTTTTGTTTACAGGGGACATTAGTTGTTCTAGTAAAATCAAATGTGACTTTATTCTGCAGAACTTCAAAACACACTGGGCTCACTGGGTAAGTTTCTTTCTCTCTGTCCACGTGAAGTGTGTTTGTGTGTGTGGTTGTGTTTGTGTGTGTGTGTGTGTTTGTGTGTGTGTTTGTGTTTGTTTGTGTGTGTGTGTGTGTGTGTGTGTATGTGTATGTGTATGTGTGTGTATATGTGTATGTGTATGTGTGTGTGTGTGTATGTGTGTGTGTATGTTTGTGCTCACCTTCTCATTCAAATTTAGATTCACATTGAAGGCATCAAAACTATGAATTAACACGTGGAATTATATACTTAACAAAAAAAGTGTGAAACAACTGAAAATATGTCTTATATTCTAGGTTCTTCAAAGTAGCCACCTTTTGATTTGATTACTGCTTTGCACATTCTTGGCATTCTCTGACCTGAAATTGTCTTCCAACAGTTTTGAAGGAGTTCCCGGAGATGCTTAGCACTTGTTGGCTCTTTTGCCTTCACTCTGCGGTCCAGCTCACCCCGAACCATCTCGAATGGGTTCAGGTCCGGTGACTGTGGAGGCCAGGTCATGTGGCGCAGCACCCCATCACTCTCCTTCTTGGCCAAATAGCCCTTACACAGCCTGGAGGTGTGGATGGAACCGGATGGAATAGCATGCCGCTGCTAGATGCTGTGGTAGCCGTGCTGGTTTGCCTTAAATTTTGATTAAATCCCCAACAGTGTCTCCAGCAAAGCACCCCGACATCATCACACCTCCTCCTCCATGCTTCACGGTGGGAACCAGGCATGTAGAGTCCATCCGTTCACCTTTTCTGTGCCGCACAAAGACACGGTGGTTGAAAACAAAGATCTCAAATTTGGACTCATCAGACCAAAGCACAGATTTCCACTGGTCTAATGTCCATTCCTTGTGTTCTTTAGCCCAAACAAGTCTCTTCTGCTTGTTGCCTGTCCTTAGCAGTTGTTTCCTAGCAATAACAATGCTCAGAGAGCTTCATGCAATGAATTTCCATGGTCGAGCAGCTGCATCCAAGCCATACATCACCAAGTGCAATGCAAAGCGTCGGATGCAGTGGTGTAAAGCACTGCCACCACTGGACTCTAGAGCAGTGGAGGCGCGTTCTCGGGAGTGACGAATCTGGCAATCTGATGGACCAGTCTGGTGTAAAGTCCAAGTGTAAAGTTTGGTGGAAGGGGATTACGGTGTGGGCTTGTTTTTCAGGAGCTGGGCTTGGCCATTTTCACTTGCAGTGGTTGGCGATTAATAGTTGCAATTGAGTACATTATTACACAGTTGAGCACAGTATTTACACACCCCACTCTCAGTCATGTCGGTTTACCCCATAAACAGACACACATTCTGTGGGAAATACTGGAGCATACACGACATTCTGCATACAGCATTAATTAGTGCTAGTAAGTTTTCGTTTTCACATTTGAAACTACAGTATTTACAGCAGTGGTGCTGTTTGTACTACAGTACTTGTGACCCATGGATTGCCCGTGAACCTGTTTTTGGCTACTGGTCCAGCCTAGGTAATAAAAAGCTTGAGAAGCACAGCTTCATGTAATTGTAGTCCTTTTCTGCAGAACCAGTATGATAGCATTTGATCTAACTTACCTAAGTCAACCCATGATGAACTGTCTTTGGATTTCTTATGAACAAAAAGAACAAAAACAAAAATAGTGTCAGTATTATAGAGCAGAAACTGAATAGGTTAAGCAAATTGTGCAGCTACAAGATTATTGTTTGTTAAAAGTCATTAAGTCATATCAGAGGGATTTGACAGTCTTACCGACCTGTAGTCACTGGTCTGTGTATGGGTTATGTGGTATAACTTAATCCTGTTTAAAGACGTGAAAGCATCGCACTATACCGCATACACCCCATGGCATGCTGTCGCTGTAACACATTTTCTTCTTTGCGAATGATATAAAATGTCTTCCAAGTTATTTTTAAGAAGTCTGTGCTAAAAATATTAATATACATAAATAAATTATAAATTCAGAATTTCAAAAGGTTAGTGGTAGTAAGTTGGTGGTAACTTTCTGCTTTATGAAAGCTGGGTCCTTAAGCTTATGATCATTCTGTGGGTTTCTGTGTAAATGTCTGGCTCTAATCTCTGCCCATGCTTCCTTAAGTAGTGTGTGTGAGAGCAGGGTTAGTTGGGATGTATGCAAAGAAGCAAACAGTTCTAATACACTTGGCCATTGCTATTTATCAGTTGCATGTTTAACAAAGTAATGAAAATTTCTTACAGTTATGACCGTGTCTCCCTATGAGTCAGGTAGAAATGTCTAGTGAACTTCCTGTACTGTTACTCATACCTGAGCCATTCCACCAAATGGGTGTGAATTCCATCCCCAGAGCATTAACTATATAGATAACTAATTAAAAAAACAACAACAGTAAAAACATATTATTATTAACCAAAGTGTCTTTCACAGTGACGCAATTGCAAATTGTACATATATAGTTTAAAACATGACTCAAACCTATATAGAACACTTAAAATAGTATTTGTCTGAAGGCAAAGTGGTGTTTATTTCACAAGCCATGAAACATGCCGGTGGTCCCTGCACTTCAGTTTTAATCTCCTGTAGTTAAAACATGACTAACTATTCTACTATGTAGAACATGTAAAATAGTATTTGTTGTTAGCTGTCCATGGTCTCTAACAATACAGTGAGATATCATAATTCAAATCCTTTATAACTTTTTTGCATTGTGTCACACCATATCCCATCTATGCCTTAAATATTTTGTTGAAGCTGGATCATCTGGATTTGAACAAATACATGTTTTTGGTAAATCATTAGACTGTGCACAGTGTCCTAGTAACAGGACTGAGTAACAGTAACAAGAGAAACCATGTAAACTGAATACAAAGTTGCTTGAGACTTACTTTAAGAATAATCGAATGTGTTGTTATATTTAGTGTTGGAAAAACTATAGAAAGTTTAAAGTTTAACTTTACAAGGAAATGACACCCATTTGGCAGAAATCCCTACAATGGGCTAGTCATTGCCAACTCTATTAGACAGACTCTGCATTGCTAGACTGTGAAATAAAGCGGGAACTAAAGAGAAGTCAAGATATCCCCCATATCTATAATAAGCCATTTCCTGTTGTACGCACACGATTTTTGAGAAACAAATAGGTTCATCTTGCCATTTTATAGATGTTCTGAACTCTCCAGAGTGAAGCTGTATGAAACTATGTATAACTGCCTGGTCTTTACTCATTAGTGTAACATTCTTTGTGAACCAAATGAAATTAATGTGAGATTTAGTTCCAAAATGACAATCATGAGTGAATTTAGTAGGCAATCTGACAAAATATACTTAGAAGTTCTCAGAAAACTGTGTCACAATGTTAATATAGTATGTCACAATATCACCATCACCCATAAAATGTAGTTACAGCTCTATTTAAACAGGTAACTAAAAAGTTAACATGAAATAACTCACACTGGGTCAATTGGGGATAGAGTTAAGAGCATAGTGAGCAAATTCTAACTACGAATGTCAGTATTCAAACTGCAGCCATCTGTTATGACTTAAGTGCTTACACAAATCAAGCTGTACACTTGAACAATGGCCAGGTTTGAAGTCAGCACTTTTGAATGATTGTGCTCAGGTGGCTCACAGGTCTAAAATACTAGCTCATCAGCCAGGTGACCAAAGGTTCGGGGTTTGGATAGATTATTTATATATAGGGGAGATTTCAGGCTAAAGCACGCAGACAAAAGTGTGAGTCTTTTTATATACTGCTCATTTTGATATAACCCCTATATTTGTGATCAGTGTAGTTCCTATTTTACATTCCTATAAAAAAGGGACATTAACAATATTGTAAACTTCTTATACAGCTTTATTCTACATAAATAGAACTACATGCATTGGTTACAGTATGATTATTCTGTCATACTTTGTAACGTGAGGGAAAAGTATATCTACAGTATAATGCAAAGGAAAACAATGCAGACAGTTTTGCCCCTGCATATCCTGGTCATGGTCATGGGGCAGGTTTTGGAGCCTAAGCTGGATTTTACTGCAGTTGACATAGGGTTCTGCAAATGCACCACTTGACCAGGCAACTATGTGACCAGGAGTGACCAAAGGCCACTCGTTTGCCACTCTGCTCTGTATGTTCCAAGCGATTATGGGTTAAGGGTCTTGCTCAGCTTTGAACCCAGTGGGTCTTGAACCCTGGACCTTCTTAACCGCTAGGCTACCACAGTCCCATGTTCATGGTATGCAGTTCCATACAGAGGGTTATTTAAAAAAGGTTGTGGCAATTCTTTGCCATCTTTTCTTCAAGTGATGTTTATTAACGAGCCATGAAACATGCCAGTGGTCCCTGCACCTCAGTTTCAATTTCCTGTAGACTGGGATTTTCGCCACTGCTCATAGACCCGTAGGATTGTATGCTTCGCCACACCTGAAAATTCAACTACTTCCTTCACACTACGGCCTTTGGCATGTCCAAATGCTGTTAGAAATGGCCAATAATTAACATCTGCTTTGCAACCCATTTCCCATATTAGACAAGAGATTTACTGTACTGTACCACATTTTCTCTGCTGGTTAAAGATAAGGACCACAGACCTGTCAGAATAATAACCATACTAACAAACCCAACATTCATGGACCCTGGCTGTCAGGCTGTTAGGCTGTACCACACAGTCACTTACCACAGTGTCAGAGAACAGGGACGTGGGTCAAAAGTTCACATGGTTAAATCCTGCCCCCACACACCACAATGCACACACTAAGAAAAACGCACAAATGAACCCAACCTTAAGATACACCCAATAAGTGCAGAAGCACAACAACAGCAGTTTCAATAGGAAACCACAAACACTCTTCCTGCTCTGACAGCAGCTCTGACACACTGAGAACATCAACACTGCTTAGAACTACAAGTAAGAGCACTGGTGCAGGAACATCACAGTAAAACCTAGTACAAATTAGTATTGCATACAGTGTCAGCACCACAGTGACTTGAGTTCTTGAAGTCTTGATGCTTGTCGGGTCTGAATCCCTTACACGCATGAAATGACTTGCTGTGTCTGAGGGAGTGGCACACTGGAGTACTCTATAGAGTGCACAGGTATACACTGTTTTCCCACTGGAAGACCATTTGGATTTACATTTACATTTATGGCACTTAGCAAATGTCCTTCTCCAGAGCGACTTACAACTCTTACAGTCTTACAATTCAAGCAATGGTGGGTTAATGTTAAGGGTCTTGCTCAAGGGCCCAACTGTGGAAGCTTTGCAGAGGTGGGATTTCGACCCTGGACCATTAGGTCCAGAGGCCAGTACCTTAACCGCTAGGCTGCCACAGTTGAGCAAGGCCCTTAACCCACTATTACTTGAATTATAAGACTGTATGAGTTGTAAGTCGCTCTGGATAAGGACGTCTACTAAATGCCATAAATGTACATGATTTGAGTTTACCCACTGGTAACAATACCAGTGTGCTCTTTGAACACAAGAAAGAAAGGGGATGCGAAATTAAAAGAGAACAGAAATGAACATTACACATGCGAGTAACATAGGCTTTACAATGAATTACTTATAAGAATGCATCCACCTTAAAAAGAGCTTTGCCTTTCTGAACTGCTGTTGGGAGTTTACCTGATGCAGCAAACGTCTCAGAAGGAGAATAAAAAAAGCAGGCGTGTAAATCAGTCTGGATAGATTAATGTGTTATATAATATACATGTATGTTTCAACAATGTCCAATCTATTTAACGTCCAAGGTCTTTTATTACAATGGAAAATAACCATCTGTTTCATAGGCTGCACATATGCGTTTACGTCTGATTGACAGAAAGCTAGTGTATTCTGACACCTGCTGGCCGAAAAGAGAATTACAGTGTGGAATGCAGACGTATTTTCGTTTTCGGTAAATGTTTCAGATTTTATAGAATGTACAAAGACAGCATTGCTGTATTGTACAGTACAATACACTAATGTACTAAATGTTTTCAGGTTGCTTTGTAATTAATATCATTGTTTAAAATAATAAAATAAAAACTTCAACTTTGTGCAAAGCATCTAAATGGATGGTCTGGTCAACGTCCATTTCGGTCGATGTCCTGTTTGTCAGAACGTAAGGCCAGCATCAAAGGACATAAACCTGTAAATATAAATGCAGTTGATGCAGTTTACTTTGAGCCAAGGATCAGCTTGGCACATTATACCCACTAATCTTTACTAAGCCACACAACTAGAGGGGAGATCAGTTAAGATATAATCCATCAGCCCTTGCTAGCCCTGTGACGGACCACTGTGACCCTGAACAAGACAAGCTGGAAGAAAGTTGGAAGAAAAGAACAATAATTCAGGTCCTGTTCTCCACCTATGTGTCCAACTTACAGCAACACCCACATACTTGTACGCATAAACAAGACATACAGACTTAGAAATTCAATATGTTTTAGTTTATATTCTGCTTATTCCTTATTTAGATTTTAGTGGCCGCTGCACTTTATAATCTACAATTACACATCATAGTCCATCTGTTTCTCCACATGCTTTGTTAGGCCCCTTCACTACATTCTCTAATGGCCAGAATCCCCACAGGACCAGCACAGATCAGCTACTATTTGGGTGGTGGAGCATTCCTAGCACTACAGTGACACTGATGTGGCGGTCTGTTAGTGTGTGTTCTGCTGGTATGAGTGGAACAGACGTGACAGTGCTGTGTCACGTCTGCGTGTTTTTTCTGTACTAAAAATAGTCCACCTAAAAATCTCAAGCCACCAGCATCCAGGGGGCAGCGTCCTGTCAGCACTGATTATAGGATCAGTAACACAGCAACTGTTCCGAAACAGATGAGCTCCTCTCCTGTACAAGGAACCTTTTACAAGGCCTGTCCCTGAATAGTAGACAATGCGTAAAGAGTGTTTTAAAACTTCAGCAGCACCGCTCTCTGATTCAAGCATACCAGCTAAACACACACTAACACGCCACCACATCAGTGTCACTGCAGTGCTGAGAATGATCCAGAACCTAAATATTACCTGATCTGTGCTGGCACTGTGGGCGTCCTGACCATGAGAGAACAAATTAAAAGGGCTATAACAAAGAAATCAATGCATTACCGCTGTAATTGTATAAACAATTGTAGTAAAGAATAAGCAGAATAAAAGTAAACACATAGAATGCATAAGCGCCGTACTGGACACACCCACCAGTCCTGATACACAAATCCTTAACTCCTACTAACAAACACATTTCAGTACAGCACCGTAATAAACACTTTATTTAATCCACTCTTTGGAATGTAGTAGTCATTGAAGGAGTTTGCTAAAAAGACTGGAAAGACTGAACAGTGCGCGTGTGGTCATTTAAAAATACTCTCTCATCCTTTGATTCCTACTGCACTACAAACAGTTAAAAAGTTTACAGCTTCATAAAATCACCGGCAGACAAGTTTATGAAATGGAAAACAGTGGGTGAGCGATAATGATTCCATTTGCGCATGTGGCTGATCAGTGACAAAAGCTCTGTATTAGTTGTATTCTGGCAATATATCTGTATTTTAAACCACAATTTTAGGAATAAACAAAGTCATATATAAATACAATTTCTCAGTGCAATGACAGACAAGTCTTCTTTTCTGTAGTCACATCTTCCACTTTGTATACAAGCTGTCCGGATGCTTATCTTTGACTTCTTGTAATGGCAACATTCATTACACAATCCATCTGTAAAAAAAAAAACATTCCTTTTGCTAACCAGTCAGCAGAGTAGGATCAATCCAAACTTCTTTATGCCTTGAGGATGAAGACTGAAGTGAGACCAGGTGTGAAAAGGCAACAGAAATATGTAAAAAGGCACTATTCATATCGAACACGCCATACACACACACACACACACAACTCAAACACAGAAAAACTCACATCCACACGTGCGCACGTTTTTAAATCATCCACCTCCTCTCTCTCTCACACACACAAACACAGGCACAAAAGCATGAAAATAGAAAGACAGTTTCAGACTACAATGGTTAGTGTCTCTCTCTCTACACGCTCTACAGAATTTGGAACGTGTATAGATGATAAATACTTTCATCTTGATTGGTCACATTACCAGCATCCTTGTAATTAAGAAAACGAAACAAAAAAAACCCAGACTAATTAATGTGACAATCACCACTAGACTGTACACAGTTTTTTTTTTTTTTTACACCACCCTCTGGAGGTCTGTCCCTCTCACTGCATATCCTGAGAAAAGCATGGCTCAGTCCTGAACGACCAACGATCGGGCTCAAAATGTTACTGAAAGATTCCACGCTGCTGTTCATTTAGTGCTCGTCCAGTTTCCAACAGCCGTCGGTTCTCACGCCTCTGTGTAGGATTTCTGTGCGCTCACTTTCTCCTTCTTGAGCTTGATGCCATCCACCAGCTCAAAGTTGTAGTTCTCGAGGGCGGAAAGGTTTCTCTCTGGACTATGAGAGCAGGCGCAGTAGAGCACCACGCCACACACAGCCCCAAGCAGAACGCCAACAGCACTCATGACGATAATGGTGATCAGGATAGGATCCAGGGTCATGAGCATGGAACTACCATGCTGTCCAAATGTCCAAACTGAGCCTTTTGATGTCTCCTCATCTTCACACTCTGTATATGAGAGAGAGAGAAAGAGAGAGAAATAGAGAGAGAGAGAAAGAGAAAGAGAGAGAGAGAGAGGAGAGAGAGAGGAGAGAGAAAGGAGAGAGAGAGAGTAAATGAGGGACATCACATACATACACATAATGTAAATACAGACTGTGGTGCTGCAGTGCTTCAGGTACTGGACTACAGCCAAGCTAGCACTGTTGGGACCTTGAGCAAGACCCTGCTGACTGTATCACTAGTATCACTAGTGGTGATCTTATGGTCATCTGTTTCACTGATGGTCAGTTGTGGGGGTGTACAATTGTATACAACAATCAATGTGCTACAGTCAGTATTTGGTAGTGTTGTAGTCAGGACCGTGATTTAATACAAAAATAAAATAATAACATCAAACAAACCAGAATCTACACAAAACCCAATCTCACAAAAGCTAGAAGAAATGTAATTATGGGATATTACATTTTGAAGTAGCCCCTATTTTTGTGAGCAGCGTATAATGCTGTAAACATGTTCATTAATGCAGTCATTTGTTTTTCTCTGTTAGTATGTACGTTACATTTTACTCGGCCACTTTTTGAGTCCACTTTTCCCAGAGACCCAAAACGAGACTGAATCTGAATGAGGTCTAGACTAGGATGAGCCTGAGACCACTCGTGTATGGTATCAAAACTGGTACTACAACATTATTAGTTCTAGAGCATTATTATTTGGTAATGTACTTAATAAAAGCATTCTACAAAATTAATCCATCCAACCATCCACCCATCCATCCATCCACCCTCTTCCACTTAATCCATACAGATACATACAGATCCAATATTTGATGTAAAGTAGTCAGTCTACAGCCTGTAACTGCTGTAGACTTTTGTAAGATACAGTATTGAAGTACTGAACAGAGCATTAGGGTTACGCTTTCTAAAAGGATGTTTACATGATATAATAATAAGTATATTGCATATTAGTGTCTTGATTAACGTACCAACATCAGATTTTTCTGCCTCAGGAATCACTTCATCGTTTGGATCTGAAATGTACACACACACACACACACACACACACACACACACACACACACACACACACACACACACACACACACACACACACACATTGAGATAATCGAGTTACTCCAATACACACACTAGTGTAGTCAATAACAGACTTGAAATGCTGTGAGGATAACAAGCAAGGATAACCCTAAAATTTCAAATGAACAGTAGGAGTATGAGGTCTACAGGACCAAGGTAGAGAACTGCATCACTACTCTGTTTAGCTTAATGACAAAACCAGGAGGAGGCAATTAAATTAAAGATGTACAAAAATTAAAGAAATCAATCTATTTATTGATGTACACATGGTGAACACTAGACCAGTTCTTTACTCTCTCGAGGCTCCTGGAGGGTTCATGGGAGTTTGCCCAACCAGTCCACGTGTGCTTTGTGGATTTTGAGAAGGCAAATGCATCTGTAGTTCAACTTTTGGTTCAGTTTGTTGCTGTAATGACAGAATACACTCAACCTGATAAAATCTCATGATTCATGTTATCCCATGATGATTTCACAGTATTTCAGAGATCTAGTGATGTTACTGAAGACTTGGCTTTCTCTCTTTTTACGTGACCCCAGAAATGTTTGATGGGTTTAGGGCGTTTGACTGTGCAGGAAAGCCCACAACTGTCTGCACTCATTGACCGTCTTTGGTCTATAGGTCTAAGTAGTTTAAGCAAAGCCTTGTATTGACATGTATTTTGGGTCATTTCTCCATAAAGATCCATTTTTTTTATCAGTGTTCTCAGTTCTCAGAATTTTGGAGTTCTCTATATGGTTTGAATCACTGTTCTGCTGTTAGATCCAACCATGGGAAGCTATGCCGCTTGTTGGCAGAGGCAGCCCCATGCTCAATGGAAAGCTCCTGGTACAGCAAATGATACCATATATTCTAAAATTGTCTAGCTAAAATCATCTAAAACCTTTTCCACTTATAACACTAGGTTTCCATCACTACTTAACATGCTACATTGCTAAAGGCTTGTGCAAATCCTTTCTAAAACTACCAAAGGTTTAGGAGGTATGGGACAGTCAAAAGCTTCTGTGCCAATTCAAAAATGCCATTTCAGTGACTCCAAGATGGAATGGCATGGGCATGTATAAGAGGGTGTGTTAGAACAGTACTGGAATGCAGGGAGGGTTTGTGCATGTGCTTAAAAGGTGATGTTTGGAATGGCTTTTTGCATCAGTATAATGTCAATGGCTTACCTTTACACTCGGCACCAGTCAATTCAGGGGCAATCCTCACGTTACTCACAAGGATTTGACCAGATGACATGTCGTAAACAACACCCTCAATAATCACCTGATGCATAAACAAACAGACAGGTTTTTATTAAAAAGCCTTTGTTTAACAGTGCAGATAGACACTGTTAGACACTGTGTAGATAGATCTCAATCATAGTAGTACATGAATGCGTTGTATGTTTATATAACATTCGATGGTACATACTCTATGTCCCATAATGCCGTTATCGTTTTTATTAAGATGATTAACCTACAGCAGTTAACCCATATATGACGTTGCTAGATTTATTGAACACAAAATAGAGAATGAACCAGCATGCAGCCAGATGGCGTTTAGCTGGCATGGCACTCCTGTTTGAATGGCATGCTGGAAAGACACAGGATGGATTCTCGCTCACAACTGTGCATAGATCTTGGGACAGGCTATTTAGTCAATACCAGTACACTACAGGGGCAGCACGGTGGCTCGGTGGGCAGCACCGTTGCCTCACAACAAGAAGATTCAATGCCAGGTTGGAGTGCCCTAGGTCCTTTCTGTGTGGTCAAGACTGGCTATTATGTCCAACAAATTTGTAAACAAACATCTTGTTGGTGCCTTAAATGATATACTCTCATAATAACCAAAAAGAGTCATAACATTAAGGCTATAAGGCTTAATTGAACTTTGTACCTGGTATGATTTCTCAGAACGAGGCATCAGAACTCTTCCTTCTTTCCAATGTTTTGTGTCCTGCCAGTCCATTATCCACATGAGCACCTCCTCTTGTGTCCCCCCCTCATTTCTCTCTTTCTCTCTTCTCCCTTCATGTGCCTCACTGCTCTCTCCTACAACATCCCCTCCTCCCTCTCTCCTCTGCCTGATACGAAGAGTGCTTGTGTTCCTTCCAGTGAACCGGTACCAGAACGACAAGCACAGATCTTCGTCAGGAGCCGAAACCGGAACGCTGACCAAGCGTGCAACCCCTCCTTCACTTTCTACGTCTCGCTGTCTTTCTGACTCAGCAGTTCGACCGCTGTCCATCCCCGGTTTCCTCTCAGCCTCTGTCTCCCTCTCTAGCTCTATATTTGACTTTTCCTCTGTCTCTGGATGGGGTGTGTCTCTGCGCAGTGTGGTGTACATGAAGTTTCCTGATCCATCTAATAAAAGAAAAATACAATTATACAATACACTGTCATATAAAAGCTTTACGAGTGTGGCACTTGAAAGATGAAAGGATGCAAACATAGCTTTTCAATTGTTTTCCGCCCTTTCTGTCTTGTATAATGTAAACTTTTAAGGTTTATGCAAGTGTAAAACAGTTTATTAGGAAAAATGTTTTTTTTTCTTCTTGTATTTAACCAAAATTCCACTAGTAACTGATTTTTGCTGCCTTGTGTAAGTGACCAGTAAAACCTCACCTGTGTATTGTACATAGGGCAGCTGGGATTTGGATGGTTTGGTGCGGCTCTCTATAAGCCACTCCACTTGTCCAATGCTCTCCAGATTCCATCCACAGTAAGAGGGATTGTCTTCCCAGCCAAAATGGCAGTTGAACCAAAGATATGCTATACAAGGTACACAACCAAAGAAAGAGGGATGGGATTAATAAATAATAAAGCAAATCGGAGAGCCTGGAGAACAATTATATAATCATCATCATGTTCTGATTTGTCCCTGCTTATCCTTGGCCCCAGCGTGTCTGTTGCCTGTATTAATATTCACGGGGCATAAATAAAGGGAGGTAAAAATTATCCTAGAAACATCTTTGGCAAAGCTCTGGAACCTTACTACCCGTCTTTAACATTGCAAGCCCATCCTGAGGTTTGAACCCAGAAGCTCAGGAACTGAACTGAGCAAAACCAGAGGCGTCATCAGACCCACTTTATTGGGGCAACTTCTCACCTCTAAATTCTTCCCTACAACAAGCAGTCAAGAAAAGCAAAACCATGAAGCAACCATCTTCATTGCTTAAGCCATCGGTGTAATTCTCCAAAGCACCTCACGGAGGCAGCAAAGGTTTTCCGAATGATCTCCAGTAAGAAGGAAGCCCAATGGCTATAAGAGGAAACGTTATGGATGAGTTGCAGCAGTAGACACTGCGTGTGATTCTACACCATTTTTTACTACATAGCAGAGCTATTTTAGTTCCTAGCTTGTTGTAGTAATGTCTAAAATCATGATAAAATGCCCTCATTAATTCTGTCAGAGTCTCACACGAGGTAGCAGTTAAAGGACAGTCAAATGTGATGGGGAGTAAAATGAGTAGGTTGCGCCAAGAGTGAGCGGGTACAAACTGCTACTGAACACAGAGGATTAAATAATGACAGTGTTTTCAAATTACACAGCATAAAAAAAAGATAATACAAGCTTTATTTGTGTCTCTCTGTGTGTGGCCTATTCCCACAGCACAACAATGACTCCCTCTCCTCATTTCTTCTTCACTTGGGAAGACATACAATACCAGCACAAGCTTGGCTGAGCTCGAAAAAGGTTTTTTAATCCTCAGTAATTTTTTTAAAAAGTAGCCTAATCAAGCCTACGCGATCTACGTGACTGGTGCTGATTCTGCAAAATGTGAAAACGAGAACAACTATACATTCATCCACTACCTAAAGTGTCTAGGGTAAGCTCAGTTTGGGAGTGAGCCTACTAAGTCTCTTCCGGTTGCTTGCTACACTGTCTTCAAAGTGTCGGATTGAGTTTTTTTAAAGATGCTCTTATAGGTGGCCGAAAGTCTGAGACCACTAGTAAAAATGTTTGTTTGGATATTTGTTAAGAAGACAAATTTATTGGAGCAGGATAATGGCCGAAAACACACCTCAACACTTTGCAACAACTACTTGAAGGCCGAAGACCAAGGAGTGCTAAATGTCATGAGCTTTTCTCCACAGTCAGCTAGGGCTGTAGTCAAGACCACCTTTGTTGAGTCCCAGACAAGCCCAAGACCCAAACAGCCAAGACCAAGTCAAAACCGAGTCCAAAGGGTGTCCAAGAACAAGAAGTGCAAGTCTGTCAAAATGTTTAAAGGAAGTATATCTGAATATACTATTATAATTATGATTTTAAACTATTTTAGAGGTTGCAATACAGATGAACTGTGTAAAACTTTATATAACCAGTGGTTGAATGACTAGCATACAAGAAACTTAAATTACAAGTCAGTCAATCCTTTATTATCCAAATGGCTACAATAATAAAACAAATATTCGAATAACAGAAGCACTATTTCAGTTATTTCTCATAGGAAAATCCCTACTCGTTCTAACATCTTTAAAAAATGATAGATATAATAATAATATAGTGTAGCAGGAGACTTGTCCTCTCACTCCTTAGCTCTCAGTTTGTTCACTCAGCCTGTTCACTCGCTCACCTTTGCGTGCTTGTGTGTATATCTGTCATGCCTATGTGTAGTCTTACTCCCTCAGATTGATTTTCTGTACGTCTTTGATCATGAATGTAAATAAAAAAGGAAAATCCATGTACAAACCCAAAGCATAGTTACCGACTGAGAGGAAGGAAGTGGAGGTGCAGGTAGAGACAAAATACTACTCAGAGACACTGACTATATCAATTGTAATATGTGGTACACAGTCAGTCTGTCATTCCTTAAAGTGGGTTAGTGGTTTGGATAGCAGTGAGAAATATTAAAATACCTCATATTGTTATAGTGTAAAATCAGCCGTAAGGGTTGTGTTGTGGTTAAGTTTCTGGACTATAGACCAGAAGATCAAGGGTTAACCTGCCATTGTTGGGTCCTGGAGCAAGGCCGTAAGCCACAACTGGTTTTCCACAGATTGTAAAAATATATTAATTGCAAGTTGCTCTGGATAGAGGCATCTGCTAAAAGTATGTCAATGTAAATATGCTGCATTTACAGGTAAAAAGGACAATATTTCCCCTGTTAGCATATCATGACATCACTAAACATAATCACGCCACAATCAAACGCCACAGTCACGTTAATATAGTTCAGTAGTAACGACTGTCCCCATCTAATTTACATAATGTCACTGGTGCAGATCAAGACGAAATGTGTTGTGTTGTTGTTGTACTCAGTTAATGCTGGTAGCAAACAGTAATACAATTAGGGAATGTGTTATAAGCAGTTACCAATACAAATATATTTTAGTCTTTTGTTTATCCTAAGGAAAATTTGGGTTTTAATTTTGTTTCAAGCGATACCCCTTTTTGACCAAGTATGCATTAGGGTACTTGCAGAGTACCAGTGCGAGCATAATAACGTTAAGTTCTTATAATTACTAACATTTTCATAAGATGTTCCTCACTTTCTGACTATTTCAAAATGAACTATACACCATGGACTTGCATCATTTAACATTCATCTGTGCTAAACAGTCACATATATTAAAATATTTCCAAACTGCTGACATTGCTTCATCGCCTACCTGCTCAACGTTAGATTGCTGTAAATTGGTATCAAGTGCCATGTATTGGAGTAATTATACGAGTACGGGTACATGAGCACGGTATCGGACCTGATACTAAATTCCTATTCAGCATCATCATAATCAACAACAATAAGATTGGAATAAGAACATTACTAATCAGTAGTAAAGCTCAAGAAAGCAATATTTGGATTTTGGAGGGTAAACTTTTATTCTTCATTGGAGATCTGAACAAACTACGTTTTAGGTGAACCACTGTGCTCAGTACATTTACTTGTAGTCATTTAGCACATGCCATTATCCAGAGTGACTCTGAGCTTTCCAGCTGTGATAAATACTGCTCTTACACTGTAGGTTTTCTGATGAAGGCTGAACTGCATTATCCATTAACTCTTCCCATGCCATTACTTTCCACATCAATTTTATTTCCTACAAATTGTTTTTTATTATTCATAGTTATGATATAGTTTTAACTACTAGAAATCAAATAATGCTGAAATATTGCTAATCTAATGGAAGTGGCACAGATGGCTGTATCTCAAATCCCACACAAGTAAATAAAAGACAAAACTACAGTATGTCTAAAACAAGATTAGACCAACTCTCAGGAGATCACTGTCCAAAGACAAGGAAAGTCCAAGACATCAATAAAAGTCCCGAGTATTGCAGCCCTATGGCTCAGCTGACCTAAATCTCATAGAAAGTTTATGGTGCACTAGAAAAAAAGTAAAAGCCAAGCATTCAGTAATAGCACAAAGTGTGTATGCTGTCAGTAAAGCAAAAAAGTAACATACAATAACCCTATGACATCTTAATTGTTACATATGTAATTAAAAGACTTTTCACTTAAACGTTGTTGTTATCTAGATATTATGATTTGTAATAAAAAGCACGGAAAAATGCAGATATGTGGCATAGGTCTAAGCACCTCTTAATATAATATACTATAAACAAAAAAAAACTACATTTCTAAATTTGTAACTTGTGTCTGGTGGGGGGGAGGTTGGCATGCTTTAATATTTAATTTCTTGGAGCTGAAGGGTGTCTTAATAAATGTAAATAAACTTCAATAAAGTGGTTGAGTAACAGAATGATGAAAAACAATCAGTCTAGTAGCATAGTAGCAAAGTCTAAGGGCCTTATTTTGTTGTGAAAGAAGGCTCAAAACCATTTTTCTGGCCTTGGTGGACACAGCAGGTATAGGTTTTTTAAACCATCAGAGCTGGCACTGAGCATTGTAATTAATGTGTGTGTGTGTGTGTGTGTGTGTGTGTGTCTGTCTGTCTGTCTGTGGGTGGGTGGCTAATGTTTATATATTATTAAACACAGAAAAACTGTCAACAATGTCATCTTTTATAGAAATTGCTCATTTCTTTTCAAAACCAAAAGATGTCCATAGGCTACTGAAGTTATTGCTAGGATTACGGCTGGAAGAAGCATTAATTAGTTACATGAATCATTATGTCAATTAAATGTAAACTGTTTCTCACCAGGTAGCATGTCTTCGTTCAGAGCCGGCTGTGCTACAGTACCTGCTGTAGCAAACACAACACAGGTAGTCAGAAGGATCTTATCCGGGTTGTAAATGTATGTGTCTGAGTGAGCCTTTCTGGCTATGTACAGTAAGGTGTGCTTTCTGGAGTGGATGTGTGTGTTACCTGTTGGTTCATATTCTTCACCTGTTCCTGTACCACTGTGACAAGTGGCAGATTCGTCATCGCAGTCCTCTGTTGCTGTGGCGATGTCAGCAGCTGCTGGGCTAGTTACAGGCATGGCAGTTTCTCTGACAGTGGGTACCAAGGTGGTGGTAGGAGGAAAAGGAGTGCTCTCTAGAGGAAGATAAAGAAATGAATAAATACAAACATTTAACATATAACACAACTCTTACTAATTATTACATATTGACTCCCTCATGCAAAGTGACTTTTAAGCGGTACAATCTTTACAAGCCACATTCAAAGCAGATAAGTGTTGAGGGCATTACATACGGGTCCAGTGAGAGTGTGGAAGTGATGCGATACCGCTAACAGGACGGCTGTGAGTTAAAGTCCTGGTGCTAACACTTTTGGACCTTCAGGTGCTCGTTAGTAAGTCTGTATAAAGGCATGTGCCTAATGCTGTAAGACTGGGTGGGTTGTGACTCACGCTGGGGGTCGCATCCCAGAAGCTCCAGTCTAAGGGCCATGCCATCAGGTGAGCCACGCTCAGGATATACACGCAGGAAACGCATCATCAATGGCTCAATGTGGCGTACTTCTGGGGTGTCATAGTTCTGGTTTCCTGTGAATATCTGAAGAGTAGCAGGGGTGGATAGAAAAGGAATACAACCATGTTTTCAGAATATTACTAATAGCCTATTATTTTACTCAATATATTAAAATGTTTATCAATATGTTATGTATCGACACATGTAAAAATAACCCACACAAGTGGATTCTTGTTTAGATTCCTGATTATTAGGAATAGATGATGTTACTTATGTCTTAAAGCACTTTTGTAAGTCGCTCTGGATAAGGGCATCTGCTAAATACTGTAAATGTAAATGTACACGTTTTATCTGTATACGGTCAAGGCAATTCAGTTAGAAACCCACAGGCCAGCCCTAGCTCTTGACTTTTTGATTGTTCTTCAAAATCATTTTACCATGTTCTACACATTAGGTCAATTAATTGCTTACAGTGGTAAATTTGTGATTTTTTTTTTCTATATTTCCTTAATAAAGCTGACCTAAAACATCATCAACTAACTAGCAAACTAGTCCAAAATTAGATCAAGTTAACCCAATTCAACAATGAAACAAGAATGTTATACTTGGGGATGTTTTACAAGTGTATGGCACAACTGACTGATTCTTTGTTTTCAGGATTCTTTGTGACCTCCCAAATGCAGCAATAACGGCAACTAAATGTTTCCACTAACAAGTGATCTGTGTTACACATCAGCTTGGGGAAATTTCTCTATACAGGACAGCTTCAACTCAGATGCTGGGGGGTTTCCTCGCATTAACTGCTTTAACAATATTTCCGTTGGATTACAACCAGGACTTTTACTTGCCCATTCCAAAAAACTAAAGTCGAGTGTCCTGTGCGCTTAGGGTTTTTGTGTCTTCTTGTATGACCCAATTTTATTGACATTCAGTCCATGGACTAATGTTCTGTTATTTTCCTTTAGAATTTACCAGTATAATTCAGAATTCCCAATCCATAATTCACTATTCTAGCAATGATGGCAAGTCATCCTGGCCCATATAAAGGAGGACAGGCCCAAACCACCCTCACGTTTCATAGCTGTGATACAATTCAGCGTTTTCCTATCTCGAGATATGTTGCCTCTCATTTCAACCGAAAATTTCTATTTCAGTCTTATCCAGCCACAAACTATTTTCCCAATAGTGTTCTGGATTGCCTATGTCCCATGCAATGGGCAGCAAAGTTCTTTCTTCAAGGGAAATTGCTTTTCCCTTGCAACACAGTCATGCACACCATTATTCTTCAAGTGCTCCCTGATCGTGAACTCATAAACATTAACATTAGCCGATGTGAGAAAAGTCTTTAATGGCTTAGAAATTGCCCTGGGCTCCTATGTGACCTCGATGATTATTGCACATTTTACTCATACAGTAATTCTTGTTGGTTATCCACTCCTGGGTAGAGTAACACAGGTCTTGAATCTCATCCATCTGTACACAATAAGTCTTGACTGTGGATGGCTAAGATCCAAAGTCCTTAGAGATGGATGTTTAAGGTCATACAGATATGAAGTTTATGAAGAGCTCACCTACTTTCAAACACCACTGTAGTCTTGTGTGTCATGCACATTAGTATTAGGAAAAGCAACATTTTTCTGTTTTTTCTTATGTTTTATGTACTAAACCTGGCTGTGGGGAGGGTTTGGAGCCTAACCAGAAGTAGCACTCATTACTCTACTCTACTCATACATCAGTAATAGATAGTAGTTTATTTTACATTAGAAACACATTGTAATGTAACCCATATGGAAATGTTGTGTATTTCTGTCTCTCTCACCTTAGGTTTATCGCTCTTCTCCTCCAATACATTGCTCCAGTCAGATCCGTTGGTACTGTAGGCTAGCCTGAAGCGTCTGACAAACATATTCTTATCCCTGTGCTTTCCGCCCTGGAAAATAATTCCGGTGACCCAGCGGGGAAAGCCGAGGTCCAGTCCTAACCAAATGTTGTGAGCAAAGTTTGTGCCCAATACCACCCAGCCAGAACGGCCTGTCAGCAGCCTGGCCTGCTCGGGTAACCAGCCCCTCTCTACCTCAGGCCACACTGATATCTGAGAGTCTGAGATCTGACCAGAGACCATTCCTAACATGTTGGAGCATGGCGTGTCTGAGAGACAGATAGACAAACAGAAAGACAGCGTGACAGAAAAATGTCAATATCAATGTATTAAGAGCGGTACTAAGGTAATTTTGTTCCATTTATGTCAAGTCAAGTCTGATTTATTTCTATTTCACCTTTTGCAACGGAGCATTGTCTCAAAGCAGCTTTACAACATTATTTTATCGTAAAAGGTCCAAATTGAACAAGCCTAATGTAACAGTGACATGGAAAAACTCCATAATTGCTGTATGAAAAAAACCCTCGGACGATTAGGACGCAAAAAGGGACCCAATCTACTTGAAGCCACATTGTCCCCTGACACCCGAAGATTGAAAAGCTGGATATTTATACATTTAGATCATATTCTCTTTGACTATTTCATTACTAGTAGATGAATGAATACACACAGCACCAGAATTCTAAATCAGGACACTTCTTAAAATTTTTTGCGCTTTTGTATGTTTAGAGCTAGTTGTTTTTTAAACTATAATAACAGTGATTTTTATAAATGTGCACATGTATGGGTATGGTACCTGATATTTTGCAGCCATATATTTCAAAGCGCATGCAGATGCCCTGTTCCCAGGTTAAAGGTTTGATCCGTATGAAACGTGTCAGTGTGGGTTTGGGGAAGAAAGCAAGCACCTCATCTGTGGGGTTGTGATTACCATCAAACACCTGAGACAGAGAAAGTACATGAGACCCCCATCAGACACAAACACACAAACACACACACACACACACACACACACACACACACACACACACACACACACACACACACAC
>JAUZST010046625.1:0-25607 GCA_034779995.1 Parotocinclus haroldoi | reverse complement strand
CGAACGCACATTTTAAGGGCCAGGGTTTGACACATGATCATTAGCCAAATTTCAAGCAAACATACAATTATACATGGGTGTCCGTGACAAAACATAAGGGAGTCCAGATTCAAACATTTGCGAATGGCCTCGCCCAAAGGAATCGTTTGGATTGAGTGAATCACTCGACTCCCAAGTGATTCGGGCTGCGAAAACCTTGACACTTTTGATATTTTTACTTTGAAAACGCAGTCGTTCAGACAGGGTTCAATGTGTGTATGTAGTTTGACGCCCGATGGTTGTTTCTGTCTAAATATATGTTATATACTTAAGCAGCATAAGCGTCATGTGGCTTATAGGACCGTAGTGTTTTGCTAGCTCGACACTTAGCTTCGTGGTCTGATTATTGGATTTAATAGGCTTGTAAGTCCCCATATTTATCAGCTCATCATCATCATCATGATGTCAGATGTTTAAAGCAGATTTCATTACATGAATGCCCTGGTTGTGTACAATGTCGCTATGGGCTTGGTTTGGATCCAGTCGTTCAGGGGTGTGTACTGGTACAGGACTGACTGTGATCCTCATTCTGTGGCTCTGGCTCTATGGAGTTCATGCAAGCCTCAGTTTAGGACCAGGAGGAGAATTTCCTGGTCTTTATGGTAAGTGTGAGAAGATCTAAAGATGTCCTGCCTTTAGTGTTTGAGCTGATTGTCGCATTGCATTGCTTTATGAACCAGGTCTCAATTTTTATTATCATGAATAACATCAATAAAGAATGTTTTGTTTTGCTCCATCTGTGCAGATTTGCTTTTCTACGCTCTGAGTCACGAAGAGTTCACGTCCCTGTTCCACGACGTGGTCCTCTTGCTGTATCTCGGGCCGCTCCAGGAGAGAAAATGGGGCACTTTCGTGTTCGTTACCCTCTCCCTGCTCTCTACGGCGCTCCTGCCTCCAATTTACGCCCTGTTCCTTTTTGTGACGGGGGACGAAGCGAGCCGAATATGCGGCTACTCGGGCACCCTGATGGCTTTGCTGGCCGCTCAGTGTCGGCAGGCCAGACAGAGGCGAGTCCTGCACTGTTTGCCTTTCTGGTCCGTGCCGTGGCTCCTCTTACTGCTCGATCTGTTCCTGCTCCCGGGCGCACCAGGGCTGCTGCACTTCTATGCCATCTGCCTAGGGCTGAACTGTATCCTTTATTCCCCTGTGCAGCCATATCAAGACCTTCTCTTATATAGAAATCGTAACCTGATGCATCCTTGACACATTCCCCAGACAGCTCAGAGTTTATTGAAGTCCTACAGAAAGTAAAGAGTCCCAGTTTGTGCGCCTGCCTGCCAGCGTGGGCCTACGTTCCCAGTGCCATTCGTTCAGCCAGCAGTTACCACCTGCCCAGCTACGCCACCCCCGCACCGAGGTTATTATTCAGTTAATTTTGTACTATGTTATCACAGGACAGATAACGTACACAAACCATATGAGGTCTTGTTTCTGACAGATCTCAACTTTCACACGTGGGAGTCTCGGCTACCAGCAGGTCCCAGTTGGAAGATCACACCCACTTGCAACCATGGACACACCACACACATGGCGGGCACAAAGAACCTGTTATGGAAACAGAAGCGCAGCTACTGGAGGAGCAGATGTTAAGGGCAGGGATACTGGCATCACTGGAGGATGCCCCCGATGGAGCAGGAGACAAAGTGGAAGTGGCTAAGTCCTCCGTTCCTTCACTAAGGTGTGTGAGGTTATCACGTTGGCAACTTGATGCTATTATCACCCATGTATTACCTCATACATTAGCTGTAATAGAGTTGTAACAGCGCAGACTCTGGTGCAGTTACACCGGCTTGTGCTCGCAGGCTGCAGCAGCTGGAGAAGATGGGCTTCCCGATGGAGAAAGCCGTGGTGGCGCTGGCCGCCACGCCAAACCTGGACGGAGCCATTTCTCTGCTGATCGAAGACCAGGTTGGAGAGGAAGCAGTGGTTATCTCTAAAGGGAAAAAGATCCCAACAACCTAACTCGAGAATCAGGCTCAACACTTACAGCCAAACACCGCTGAGTTTACGTGGGGGTTTGTTCTGAATGAAAGGTGTGCATTTAAAAATCAAGAACGTATTGTTTTGTTTAATTTTTTTTTGTTTTTTTTACATGGGTACACCGAGGGAACAGTTTCTGAGCCTTAATTACTACAACTCAACTATTTTAATATATAAGACTTTATTTATGACTTCAATGGCTAATTTGTAAATAACAGGTTTTTGTTTCATTTTAAAAGTTTGTACACATAGGTATAAAGTCGAACGGCATGATGATGTGGTAGAATCGAGAATAAAATGAATTGATTGAATCCGATTACTGACCCAGTACCCAGTCTTGTGTATTCATTGGTAAGCCAGTGGACCAGATGAGGCTAAACTGGCATCATCCATGATGCTACCACCACCATGTTCTCATTTCAACCAAGACGCCGTTCTCGTCCGTCCAGGAAATGTTCGTCCAAGTACGGGATCATGACTGAACAGAATCTCTCGATACTAGTGCATTTTCTCTGTCTTCACATACAGTGATAAATGGTGTGTTTTGTGATACAGTGAATATTTTTTTAACCGTATCTCCCACCCCTAATTAAGCAAAGGTTTTGCAAGCCTGATCATCAACCACTTTTTCCGGGGTCCTTAAAAACTCTTTTATAGTACCGTGACTCACTTAACAAAGTTTTGTGATAATCAGTCTCTGATAGGTCCTTCTACCTTAAATAAAACTGATATTAAAGAACTCCAAACACCCGACTTTTTTAAATTTCACCTTTAAATTAACTGCTAACCACACTGTACCAAATACAGATATGTAATATAACGTAATTAAATGGTCCACTATAATATTTTTGTCTCGTTTGTTCACCTGGCTTCAGTTTACCTGGTGTTGCTCATCTGTTGAAGCTTGCAAACGTCTTTATCAAAATACGTACTTCTATCACGGCTCGTCAACATTTGCGTGTCTCACACTGTTGTTCCAAAAGAAAAACTCAGATAATTAATCAAATGAGCATACCATTCTAAGTTTGACATCCTGAAGTGTTAAACTTCGCTAGCTAGCTTGCTGTGATGCTAACGGCTAAAGCTAGCGTCTTTCATTGAGCGTAAACAATCTCGGTAAAGTCTCATTAATTATCTTAAGTCTCAAATCTTCTTGATCGGTTAAAATGTTCTTTACTTAGACAACGAAATAGCTAGAAAGTAGGCAGCAAGGGCACCACTGGGTATTGAAACAGAGCCGGTGAAGACGAGGTAAAAGTGTTTTTTTATAAGATAAACATCCCAAAATGCTCACCCTGCAGAGGCACTTACTGTAAAAAAAAACAAGAAAGACTGAGTTCAAAAAGAAACACAAAGAACATTTTTATTTAGCTGGAACATCACTAGGAAACGCTTACGAGACAATCCAGTCAGAAAGCCCAAAATGAGAAAATACAAAGTTGCGTGAAAACACAGAAAACGTCGGCTGCTAATATAGGAATCATTCTTAAATAATTTACAATTATATACTGATAAAAACAAACAGACAAAAAGCAAGTCAGCTTAATGCTGAGTGTGAGCGCGATGGAGAGCCACGTATGGAAATCAAACATGATTCAAGTTGCTTAAGCTCTTCTTGTTCTTCAGTCTGACTCTTTAAAAAATACTTAAAATGGGTGTAGATGGGTAAAAAGGGAATTTTCTTTCTACATTATGGCATACCTGATGTAGCAGATAATCATGAATGGGACAAATGAAAGGGGAAGCAAATTCCAATAAAACTGAGGTTCTCTGGAAAGCCTGGGATTTGAACTCATAACCGTTGGGTTGGTAGCACCTGCAGAGCTTCCACAAGAACCACCGCGTGGGTCACTATGGAGCTTCACAAAAGCAGAAAAAAAAAACATTTGTGTCATTATCATGCTGCTTTACTTCAAGCACAATTGTTTTCTTTTGTACATGTCTGGTTTTGTCCGCAGTGACAGCGGTTCCATGTGTTTTTTTTTTTTGAGAGACGTTACGTAGTGGTGAAACATGTGGTGAAAATGTGCCGTTCTTATTCTGTCAAAAGCAATTGTACATAAATGCAATGAACTGTAAAATTACAGTTTGCAAATCCTCCATCTGACTGTAGTTTGTAGTCTGACTGTGTCTTCCTATTACAGCTCTGATCACTCACGCTACAATTACCGATCACAAATTCCAAATTGCACATAGGCATCGGTTCCCCTCCCAAATCACAACGGGAAAGGGACGCGTACAGGTCCAGACTGTTCAAACACAAGCTGTCATGATGTAGTGCTCGGCACCTGGGTCACAGGGCGATGCACTGGGGCCTCTGCCCGGGGAAAATGTTCATTTTTCTGGCCTCCTGCACTTTTATGGCCTCCACCTGCTCCGTACATCTGTATAAAATCAGGACATAAACCAGATACATACAGACGGAAATGACAGACATCTGCATAAACAGCACGAGCGCATGTAAATCAAGTCTGGAGCTCAAGTCTAAAACTGAATCCTGTAAAAATCAGACTGTCGTTAATGGATTTGCGATTTGTACCTTTTATGGTTCCGTTTGCATTTATGCACAGGGTTTTTTTCTGATCTTATATTCAGTACCAAATGTTACGTCTATAAACAAACCGTGGATTTAATGCTGGGGAGTTTAACTTAACCTTCACCTACATGCTTAAATGTCTGAAAGACATATATGTGAATACATATATTCCTACATATCATACATTTCCTACCTTCCTCTAATCAGTCTGATGAAATAAACTTCAGTGAGTAATAATCAGATCTGTGTCCTTTTTCCATCAGCTTGTGTTGCCCCGTTAACGTCCCAAATGGTCTTACAGTTATTCAGGCACCTTTAATATGGTGGATTTGCAGTAACAAGCAAGCATGTAAGGGAGAGAGAGAGACAAAGGGAGAGAGAGAGAGAGAGTGAGAGAGAGCGTTTAATAGACTTGTGCAGAGCAGGGGGAATTTAGGACTGACTTCCAGTAGAGATGGTAAACTTGTGTAGCACCACTTGGTCTTCCCTGAGGTTTCCCCTCCCGTTCCCGTCAATGCTCAATGTTCCAGAGAGTGTGTTACAGCCGATGAATGGATCTACAGGGTGTGTGATAGGGACTTGGGTTGCCAGTCTTAGCTGGAATGAGAGTTTGACCCCTTTTGTAGTTTTCCCGAAAACTACTATCCTCTGACTTTAGGCTCAGCAGGGAGGAAAGGTGACTTGACCCGGAATGGCAGAGCGCCGCCTCGCTTGATCCGGTTGTACTCAGGCGACATGGTGCCGAACGGGCCGTCTCCTGACCCGAGGTCAGGTTCTGCAAGAGAGAGATGGTACTGCTACAAGAACGTCCAAAAAACAACCCCACCCCCATCGGTCAAACGCACCTGAATGTAACCCGCTATTACAAAACGAAACTCTGGGAGCAGCACCAAATATAGTGTTGTGCAAAAGTGTTAGGCCACCGCTAGATTTGTTGCTTGCAGCATTGGTTTAATGAGAGCTGAGACCTTAATCAGATATATCTTTGCTGCTACCCTTTACCCCGAAAAGAACATTCCTGATCAAGGACTGAAGAAGCGTCAACTTGGCAACCCGTTGAAGCCGAAACATGCTGCGATTGCTCGAGCGTAAGGGGAGGCCACATTAAATACCTTCTCTGTAGCAAACAGAAGCCGTTTTTCCGAAACCTGCTGTCAGTTTTAACGCTGCATGCAAATTTCCTGTATTTTCTCGATAGATCCTAACAAAGAGACTGAGAAATAATTCTATAGGGTCTTCATACTGTAGCGAAAACCATACCTAATGTAATAGTGGATTTAGGCTTTCGCACATTTTTAAATATTGAATAAATAAAGTTCAAACTCTATATATATATATATATGATACGTTTTGAGACACAGAGAGAATGCACAGTAGGATTATATCGATGTTACAGGGCAGCAGAGGCATCCTGTAGCGGTCCGGGGAGACGGTCGGTGGATTGCGGCATTACCTGGCCAGATGATCGCCTCCAGCAGCTGCACCCTGCGAGCCAGCAGCTCCAGGTCAGCCTGCAGGTCTTGCAACATCTTCGCACTAACGTCCTACCAAAGACCAAGAGCAGGGACAAGCACGCTAAGGGTTCCCGCATTTGATAATCTGTGCCGGGGGTCCGTCCCTGAGTGCCCTGTCCGTCTGTCCTGACCTGACCCCACTGACCCTGCACCCGTTAGCCCTGGCTCTGGCCCTGGCCCTGGCTCTACTCACCATGGATACCGATCATAGTCTCGAGGATTAAAACCCTCTCGGCTAAGATCTTCAGCGCCTCACGGATTTGGTGTATGCCGTCCCCCTGTGGAGACAGATACAGCCGTCAAGTTACGGGAGCAGGAGGCCAAAGCAAGCTCCAGCCAAGACGTGAAGACGTTCAGTCGTCCGGATTAGCTGTTAAAAGTGTTAAACGTACACTCGGAGACAAACAATGCAGCCCAGACGAAACCATCACTTTATCTCTCTCTCTACGTTTACCATGCTGTAAAGACTAAGCATGCAAGTCACAGGCCAGGCTGCAGCCACCTTTAAAGAGGGGGGGAAAAAACAGTTTAGTTTTGGTCGTGCCACACATTTTTTGAACCAAATCATCTTTTTTTTTTTAGGATAACACCAAATGACCTGCGCAAACGGTCACCTGATGATTCGCGAACGATTTTCTAGCTTTGCTTAACGAGATCAGTAAGAAAACGCGACACACATGCTACGAGACACAACCCGAGGTTAAGCGAGTGTAAGTGATGCAGTCGAGGGGGTTATCAACGACACGGTCATGAACTTAGGGTGAAAGCAGGGTTACATCCAGAGCTTGTTAGTGCAGGTAATGGAAGAGCAGAGGATCGGATGAGCCAAATAAAACAAGGAGAGGAATCGTTTCGGTTCTGGCTCTGCTGCGGAGAGCGCATTCATGCTCGTGGGCGTCTCTAGATGCTACACAGCGAGGGTTAGACGTGAGCAGACAGAACGTTCACATGCAGCAGAATGGGATGAGGCCATGCAGCAGCGATGCATCGTGGGACGCCGGAGGACAGCTCCATCCGCTCCCGCCCCCTCCCCGCTCCCTCTCCTAACTCGCTGATCCACAATCGCAGGCGTTAAGGGATGCACACCAAACACATCATCTGCAAATCGACTTTGATCTGGGACGATTTGATTAGGGCGCACCGCGACATCGGCGGGCATCAATGCCATTGTGCCATTGCAGGATAATTTGGAGCTTTAATGACAGCGTGCCAGTGGCATCTGAGGAGCCGTTACCCGATATAACCGAGCCCCCAACTCAGTAAACGCAGGTCAGGATTTCTGCTATCGAACTGCAGAACCGTATTTGATCTTCTTTTCTCTTGTGTTTGTTGTGTGCATGCCAGATCCGGAGGCGGGTCAGATGGTGATTGTGAGTTTCGGACAGGACGGTGGGACACGGGGCAACACTCAGAGACAGACACCCAAACACCGCAAACAGCAAAACACACCAAAACAAAAGAGTTCGGCTGCTCATAGAGTTGCTCTCCCGCACCGACCTCACCCAATCATCGAACCAATCAGCAGTTTAAAAGGAGGACAATCATTTTGGTTCCAGAACGTCTGGATATAGTTCTAGTTCTAGTTCTAGTTCATTCACAACCAGGCCCAGGAACCAAACGGGCGAAATTACATTGTTAAAGTACTGTGTCATCGTTAATGGCAAACTTCATTATGTTATTTCCTTCTACGGGAGAGCCAAGGATTAATTTCCAGGCATCTTTCGATTTTTTTTGGAGCACTCCACAATTATCTGGTGTTACGATGCCCTGGCGTGAACCACACTTAACACCCCTGGAATCAAGGTCTGTGGGTATCACACAGAATGGCCCACCTGATTCGTGTCCCGCCTCTGGCAAGGTGAGGTTTGACCTTTCCAGCAGAAGAGAGATTTTTTGGTGTGATCGGAGCAAGACCCAACATTTAAATATCTGTGCGTGAGAGCAACCCGTACCGATTGTCCCACACCCAGCGGTGACCGTCACCATCGGTTTATGAACGCAAACAAAAACAAGTACAGTGAGCAAAGCAACGTCAGCAACAGTGCAGCAGCGTCCGGTCACTGCAGCTTCCATCAGACTCTGGTTGAAATATTATTTCTGCTCCGCAGTTAAAAGTGCTCGGTGATTGAACGGATGGAAACTGCAGTGAAGGATAAAGCGTGATAAGCTAATGTTGGTGGGAGGATTAACGTAAACATTATGAAGTCAGCATTCTGGTGGAAATCCCTCGTAGTGACAAAGCTCTGGCGCAAGGATTAGGGTGGGAAGAAAAACCAGCACTGGGACAAAAGTTCTGGGTTCGACTGATCTCTCGCTATTCATGGACGATCAGGCATCATTTCCCAAACCAGCTTACCGGAAGTCCCTTCTCTCCTGGCTCTCCCTTGGGTCCTGGTTCACCCTGAGGAGGAATACAGCGTAAAGGTGTTTACATGTACGCTCACGCTCAGATTCAGATTCGTAATCTCAATAACATTCTAAAGCTGTAGTAACACATCAAAGCACATCATTTGGTACTTTGGTACTAAAGTCTCTGGTATCTTACCGGCTCCCCTTTGAAGCCCCGCTCTCCTGGATATCCCAGAGGGCCCTGCAGGATCAACATGAAATTAAATAAAGGCATCGGATAATCAATCAAACCAACTTTTATTCTGTTTCTAATCACAAGACTCACTCTCTCGCCACGCTCCCCTTTTGGCCCCACAGGACCCTGCACACCCGGGGCCCCCGGCTTCCCCTGAGAAGGCAAGGCATCAAAACATTATGAACATTGCCTTGGGAAATGAATCAGAAATTCTGTTAAGGTCCACTTCTTACACTTGGTCCTAAGGGGCCTGGAGGTCCTGCTGGACCTGTCGGTCCTGGGGGGCCTGAAAGAGAAAGACATGAAAAAATCAAGATGCCATTTTTAGCAACCTATCCCCACTCACTAACCCAAACCCACTCACTAACCCAAACCCACTAACTAACCCACTCACTAACCCAAACCCACTCACTAACTCAAATCCACTCACTAACCAAATCCACTCACTAACCCAAACCCACTCACTAACCCAAACCCACTCACTAACCCATATTTATTCACTAACCAAAACCCACTAACTAACCCAAACCCACTAACTAACCCACTCACTAACCCAAACCCACTCACTAACCCAAACCCACTCACTAACCAAATCCACTCACTAACCCAAACCCACTCACTAACCCATATTTATTCACTAACCCAAACCCACTAACTAACCCATATCCATTCACTAACCCAAACCAACTCACTAACCCAAACCCACTAACTAACCCAAACCTACTAACTAACCCAAACCAACTCACTAAACCAAACTCACTAACTAACCCAAACCCAACCCCACTCATTAACCCAAACCCACTAACTAACCCAAACCCACTAACTAACCCAAACCCACTAACTAACCCTTCCTTTACAGAACCAGCCCTTTTTATTATATAAACACCCCTTACATTTACCCTGCAGTGTTTAAACACCCTTTTAATCGATCCTCTCTTCTAAGGGGGAAATAAACCCCATAAATCCACACCGTGTTCAATAAATACAACTGTTTGCGTCACACCTTATAAAAACATCCCTTAAATTCACCCCCTTTTTTCCGACAAATAGCCCGTAAATTCACCCTGTAACTCCCTGCCGATCATCTCTTGTCCACGGCGTCCTCTCTAAGGGACACGATGCTCCACTCTTAAGATAAAATCTGTGCGTGAGGTCATTTTGTCAAACGATACTCTTCATGATCCAATTCCTTCTTCAGGCGATGTGAAGCTGAACTACAGGTCATCCCCGAGGTCACGACGAGTTTATGTGCTAATAAAAAACACTTATTTTTGACTCCTACTGACAGAAATGATAATAAATCCTGCCTCGATGGGAGCTGAAATCCAGCTGCGGCGGGGGGAAAAAAAGATCATCCACCGCAGTGCAAGAGAAACATTTACGTTCTTCCTAGAACATTTTAAACATTTGAGTGATTGAATATTTTTACGTTATAAATATTATTCCCTTCACGAACGTCCCTAATTAAGAAGGAAATCGTTTTTTAAACGAAGGACAGGGAATTTTCACTGGTGACAGTCCCTGTTCACACCCCGGAGACTTCAGGACCCCGAGACCCATTTTTACCAGATGTTCCATGAGTTTAAATGAAACCAGCTCAGAGACTAACATAATCCCGACTACCATATCATAATCTATGCCCAGTGTGGCAGCAACGAGCCTTCAAAATTCACAAATATAACCAAGGCAACAAGGGTGTATTTTTGCAAGTTTTGCATGATAAAGTCCAACACTTTGAGGACAATTTGCACAGGGGACGAGACCAGGCTGGATTTTCTGTCTTCTCCTGCTTCTTGTTCACGGTGAGGGCAAACATCTGGCTCTCCCCAGTGGTGGCTCGCAATGACTCTGCTGCTCAGCTGGTACGGAACAAAACTCTGGTTTTAGCCCTTGGCAGAGCGTGGTAACTCGACTTTACGTCACGCTCCACCATCACTGGGCTGTGTTTAAGCTTTGTGGATATAATACGAGCTTTATTACTCATCGCGAGTACAGAAAAGAACACAAAACCACATATGCATGTAATCCACAAGGGAAAACGGATGGGACTGCTTTTATCCTGAGGCTGGGTACAGATGAGGCCGCTACAGAAATTGTTTCGCAATCCCACACACGGCTTGGTTCTTCCATTCGAATGGACATGATTATACACGATTACGGAGCAAGGGGGACTCATGGTGAACCTTAAGAAGCCACTATTCACCCTCAGCTGGCAGCTCAGAGGCTACAGAGAGAGGATCGACAACCCTGTGCACATTATTTCATTCCTGTTTAAAGCAGCAGTGTTACGACACGATCATTACGCTTAAATAGCCTAACAAGACCCTGGCGCTTGGGTGGCCAAACCTTTCCAGATGATCGTGATGGCTTCGTGTACATGAAAACATTTTTTTTAAATCGGTGCCATGGATCGTTGTCATGCCTGGATGTCTGTGCTGAACTGACCTGTCGGTCCCGGAGGTCCCTGGGGTCCTTGAGCGGATACTTTGCGATCCGGAAAACTGTTCGAGAGCAGCAGGTCCTTCTTCTCTCCTGCAGAGAAAGCAGAAAGAGGGAGCGTTGCTTTCTCAAGACGCTTTCATGAATACGGTCCTTGGACCCGACGGATGAAACTGTAACCCTGGAAGAACGGACAGAACTGGGACCCTGAGGTATGAGGTACAGGACTTTAACCCACACGTCATGGGCACAGCCTTATATCTTTGCGCCCGGGTCCGTGATGCTGAGCCACTCTAGTTCTAGTTCGCGTCCCATTTCTGGTGAGCTGCCCTCCAGGCTGGGCTGGACCCGGGCATCCTTAAAATACGGATCGCTAGGATCAAGGATCACAGCTAGAGTCATTACCGGCACTGGCCTATAGGTGGAGCTGCTCTGACATGAATAGCAGAACGCGGGCCGAGGCTGAAAAGAAGCCTTTTTAAAAATGGATTACACTCTCCGTATTTCTGATTACGGGTGAAATCGTTTCTGTTACATTTAACACAAATATTGGATTCCATAACAAGCTCCGCAGTGATTCTCCGACTTATCCGTTGAGCCCTGCAACGCAGACACGAGTGTACAGATGCACATGACATCACTCCACCCTGCTGTTTCAGCCGCTGCACATCTGGAACCGGTTGACTGAGCCACCCTGGCGAACAGCTCCATTTCTGGAGCGTCCCGTCACTTGTCGTCCTCTAATCTGTCCCCGGGACTCAAAACCTTATCTCCTATGGAGCTACCAAACTGGGAGGAAGATGCATTTGGTCTTTTACTCAAACGACTGCTTGTTTTGGACTGAGCAAGTCGTCTTTATCTCTCTCTCTCTCTCTCTCTCTCTCGCGGCCTCTTTCTCATAACCGCGATGATCCACGATGATGATTGGACATCATCTCACACCCACCTGATCTAAGCTTGGCCCACAGGAGATGCAGACCACCAGCAGTGAGAAGTGTGTGTGTATGTGTGTTTAGGTGGGTTTGCGTCCTATAATCCATCTGGATCCGCATTACAACCTCGTCTCTCCTCACACCTCCGACAGCCAGAAATCTGATCATGGATTTTTCACGTGGGGGAGTGAAAGATCGTTTTTACACTTCTGGAGAAGGAGTGAGGAGAGGGTGGGGTGTGTGTGCGTACCCTGACGAGTCCGTCGTGCCCCTCAAATCGATGTGTGCCATTAAAAACGAAAAAGCGCCGCAGACACTCAGGGACACGCAGGCTTTAGTGAACGATTATTATGTTCCGAAGCTCATGTGCATGGAGTACACCGTTTTTAAGGTCTAGATGGAGCTGAGTGAGGTCTTACTGTCTTCGGGTCCAGGAGATGGAGGTCCAGGGGGTCCGGGCGGTCCAGCTGGACCCGGAGGGCCAGGTAAACCCTTTTCTCCTGGAAGTCCGGGCGGTCCCCGGGGACCTGAGGAGGAAACGAGCGGAGTTAACAATTAACTTCACACAGCGAGCTTAAGCAGGGACAGGCAGGCCTTCATTAGTGTGAGACCACAATAACCAGAGACCACCTCCCCAGTTATGACCCCGGACCCCTCCCCATAGCCATACTCTGCCCCTGTCTCTCATGAGTACACAATTATAAAGCTTGCTTCTTCTCCAAGAGGCCCAGAGAAATATGAGCTACTATATCTCACTCTCTTTATCAACTCACCCTGAGAGACGGGCGAACGGGACGAGGGGAGCAAAAATGGAGAGGGGGGGGGGGTAAGAAAGGAGGAGGAGAGTGAAAAGGAGAGATGAAGACGGAGGGAGACTTCAGCTAAGAAGCGAGGAAGAAAACGAAGAACCTGAAAGGATAAAGCGAGAATCTGAGAAGAACAGGAGCTCTAAAAGGAGAACGGAAGAGAAACGCAACGGAAAGGGAAGAAAGAAAGGAGGGGCGGAATAAAAAGAGAAAATGATCAAAGTGAAGAGAAGAAGGAGGGAGGAGGGTGAAAGGAAAGGAAGCTAAAAAGAGAGATGAAGATGGACAGGACAGGAGGAGGAGAGAACAGCCTAAAGTAGAAAATAAAAATAAGAGAAGGACATAAAGACATAAACGCATCAACAACAAAAAAAAAGGAAGGAAAACGAAGGACGGATTCCCGGCGATGCATCAGCGACCCCTGCTAACTCTACCAAAGGGCTGGGCTGCTTCCGCCGAACGTGCAACCGAAAAAGGTCAGGGAAGAAAAGAGAAAAAGAGACGAAGCACGAGTGCACAAAAGAAGAAGAGCACGAAGAAAAGAAAGGAAATCAAATCAAATAAATAAAGATAGAGACGCAGTGTTTTGACACCTGGCTGTTAAAGCGAGTGACGGCACAGAGAGAACAAAGTGTGTGCGTGTGACTCTGTGTGTGAGAGCGTGAGAATGTGAGCACGCGTGTGTGTGTGTGTGTGTGTGTGTGTGTGTAATTAAAGTCAATGAGTGTGTAATGACTCGCTCGGCTCTTGCAAAGAAAAACTCAAATAAACCATGTTAAAAAGCCTCAGCACATTAGCACTAATAAACTAAACACAGGACTGTGTGTGTATGAGTGCGTGTGTGTGTGTGTGCGTGTCTCCAGCTGCCCCTGGCCGGGCTGTTGGCACTGATCGAGGCTAAACGACACAAACGCTCCACGCTCGCCCTTCACGTTTCCCTCTCTTGTCCCCGAGCTCTTTCTCCTCTCGTGATATCACAGTTTACTCCACTCACAGTTTACTCCTCTCTCTCTCAGCCCTCTTTCTTTTCGGTTCAGGCGCTGATGATTTATTTTGGCAGGAAATCTCCCTCTGTTCCTCTAAGCTCACCGGACGCCGGACGTTAATCAGTGTGGCAGGAGACTTGACGACAGGCAGAAAATGACGTTCCCCAAGTGTCCCAAAACGCAAACCATTTCTGCGCCAGCTTTATTACACGGCAGCATCCAAGGTGCCAAAGACAGGCGTTTGGGCGACCCGGGCCTGATTCTGGACGGGGTTTAAGAGGACCAGTGGAATTGTGCGTTGTTTTGTCTCAGGAGCGGGCACACCCATAAGCGGCCCTCCAACATTTGTTATTGCATTTCTTTGCAATTCAGAAACGCCTCAAAACTTGTGGCTCAAACTTGTGGCGTTCCAGCCTCAACAGAAGGAGACAGCTTCACTCTGTAGATGTTTGTGCCACACCTTCTGGGCCCCTTTTCTGTGCCCGTGGGCGCTCTGGATCGTTCAGGGTGCCACGCCTGGTTCCAAGCGCTGATCCTCTCTGTTTCGAATAAAGCTTCCTGGGGGGATGCGGGCTCACGGACACTCCAGGCGTTCTTGGGTCTGTTTTGGCTAACTCTCGAAGGAATTGGAACTAAGAAAAAGAGAGGTGCGAGCGAAAAAAGGTCTCAAAGACAGAAAGCGAAAGGATCGGGCGAACGAGAGAAGGTTGGACGGAGGACAGAAGAAATAAAAGCTGAGAGAAAGTAAGACAGTTCAGAGACGAAGAGCAGGCCGTTCGCTCATTAACCCGGCGTTTAGCTTGTGCTTGTGCAATTGGGAGGGCAAAGTCAAGTCCGAACCTCCCTCAACAGGCACAAACACGGAGCCGTCCAGGGGACATGGGACTGACACGTCAAGAGGAGCACGCGTGGTCTGCTCCACCAACACAGACCATGTGGAAGGAATAACTACGGGGAGGATTGTGTAAACATCTCATACGCACTCCGAAAAGAAAAACAACAAAAAAACAGCAGGAGGAGCCCTCGGTCGGATCGTGAGCCAACCAGGACGCTGACCAGAGACGCAGCGGGCACCAGAGGCAACGCTCAAGCTCTTATCATAACAATAACACCACGATGTCGGTCATGTTTTCCCCGAGCCGCTTGCTACGCCGCCGTGTGTTTCGTTTCTGCGGCTATGATTTACTCCAACGTTTGATGGCTCTGCGGATAAAAGTGCGTTTTGTGACCAAAGGCCCCGGTCTCTCGGGAGCGGGAGGACAGATAACGAGGCTGGAAGGCCATTTGAAGCTTTCGCACACACACACACACACACACACACACACACACACACACACACACACACACACACACACACACACACACACACACACAGATTTACGTTTAAAAATCGAAACCTCCCTGGTTAAAAGCGAAGCCTCCCACATAAATGCACCGACCGATTCATACTATGACAAACAGTCATTAAAATCTCAACCAACCAAACTTTCACGGGTTCACAGGCTCCTCCCCCTTACACCCACACACCTGCGCGACCGAAAGTATTGGGACGCAAACCCACATTCAATCTAATAGCCACATTTAAGGCACAGTTCTGGTTCCTTCATTAAAAGCAGATCGGGATGAACTGTGACTACCTATGTCGATTAGATAGGCCTGTTCATCGTCTTACCTGCGGGCCCAGGTGTCCCACGAGACCCCGGGGCACCCGATGGCCCCCTCGCCCCCGCGTCCCCCTTGGGCCCGGGCAGACCTTGTGACCCTGTTTTACCTGGGGACACAGAGTCATTAATGAAGCCACCTTTATCTACAGATTGAGGGGAGTGTAAGGAACGGTGTCCTTACCCGGTATTCCGTCCCTGCCGCGTTCACCCTGTGGTCCTGTGAGATAAAAACACACACGCGCGCACACACACGCACACACACACACACATTCAATCCACAGCTCCAAAGTTAGGTTTTCTCATCAATAGCGACACCTCTTACGTTGTTCTGCTGCTCGTTGTCCATTTAAGCTTGATCTAAGGATATTAGTAACAGGCCAGGGTGTAGTCAAGGCAACACACACACACACACACACACACACACGCATACACAAACACCATGGATGGCTCGCCTGCACAACATCACCTCTAATCACATTTCCTGCTATTGCTGTGAGCTAAGAAACTGTTTTGTCTCTTGTTATACTCTTTAAGATCGAAACGTCTAATCTGGGCCACATTTATCAGCAGCTGCTCCGCGTTACGTTCTGGGGCCAAATTCACCCCGGAGCTGCTCTGAAAAAAAAAAATAAAAAAAAAAAATAAAATAAAAAAAATCCCCCGCCAGGCGAGGAAGTGCACGACAGACAGCGCTCGACTTTCCTTCTTCGTCTTCGAGCAGTTGGATTGTCGCGTGATCGCGTGATCGCGTGATCGCGACAGCGATTTACAGTAGCCGATCCCTCTACAGACAGCCAAAGGTACGGAGAACATACCAAACATCAGACCGTCCAAACCCAGAGATGTAAAGCCCCAGATCTGCCCGGCGAAGCAAAACAAAAAAATAAAGAAATGATTTAAGAATGCTACCCGAGCGCTCAGGAACTCAGTAACTGATCCATTAGCGCTGTTCAGTTAGTCCAATTAGGCCTCGTCGTCGCGGGGGTGTCCGGGGTGGCACGTCTTGCCGAAAACCCGCCAAATCTCAGGGGACACCTTTAACAAAAGACTCTTACACAGAGCTCCCCCCTAATCTTCGCCAAGCCCCCCCCCAAAAAAAACCCAGACACCTGTGAGCTCAGATAAACACCACCAGGGGGTGTCCTGTCGTGCGTCGCTACGGCTCCCACAGTGGGATTTGGGTTGAAGACAAATGGCTCCCAGTGTCGAGCCTCAATCCAGGCCAGAGGGGGGTGTTAGAAAAGAGATTTGGAATTAAGGCGTAGCTTTTGTACCTGCAGGACCCTGGGCCCCCGGAGCGCCTTTGGCAGGTGGAGCACCCAGGAGCAGGGAGGAGTCGGTGTCACCTCCGGCCTTAGATTGGGAGTGCTTACGAGAGGCGGGAGCTGAGAGGAGCTGAACCTGAGAAACACAGAGAGAGGCTTAGGATTTGTTTTTGGCAGAACATGGTTCGGAAAGCGGTGACTGGGGAGGGAGGGTTCCAAAATAGTCACGGCAAAAGCGCCCGAAGACCCTGCAACCACCCGGAGGATGGACAAGATTAGGGACGTAAACGGGGTCACTACAGGAGCAACGCTGTCCCGAAATCAAAATCCGTCCGGCTCCGAGCCAGCTTGAATCAAACTTAACCAAACTCGGAGGCCCCCGGTTCTAAACGTCAAATCAAATCCGACCGTGAAGAGACAGGATCTCCGTCAGAGGTCCCGATCGAGCGCAGACGACTCGGCGACTGCACCCCAGCCGTAGGAATCGAATTAAGACGAGAATTTCTCGCAAATAAACACGAGCGGTTTCAAAAGGAAACATGTCAGCATGCTGGACATGATGCTTGGAGAAGAGTACATAGCAACCATTGTTGCAAAATAATCCCCGCATTACACCATGTGTCCGAGAACGGAGGACGACCGTCCCAATTCCCCACCCCATCAATCAGGGCTATTTTTCGCCCCGGCTATTATCGTCATTGTTGCTGCTGGTAAATTGATGGCTGATGTTTTTTTTTTTTTGTTTTTTTTTTAGTTTTCTCTCGTTCTGCTTGCCAGGATGACTTTTCTCAAACCGCACCTTTCTGTGCTTCATGCCAAAACAGCCATTTTCATTAACAGCAAAGAATGAGAATGCAAAAGGAAGCAAGCCAGCCGTTCTCTCAGAGACGAGACTGCAACGAGGCAAAGAGCTCGTCTAACATGGGGACACCCCTGGCCTGCATCACGCAGACCCGGGACAGCCCCTATTCGTGTCAGAGGGCCGGTACCGGGACCTTAGAACGACTCGAAAATCGGGGACCGGGACCGTGTCAAAAAGCTCGAATCGAGGTTCTGGAGCCGCTGTGGTCACGGCTCAAGGGCAGCCGAAGAGTAGGGTGACCGGGTGTGTGTGAGACCTTACCTTGGCCTCCAGAGAGCCGAGCCGATCTGCAAGAGCCGTGATACGAGTGCAGTTTAGACAGCCTAAAAAAGGAAACACCGAATTGATTAGAACGAATCAACAAAACAACCCTCGAAGAGCAGTCTCTGCGTAATTCCAGGCTCATTTCCAACACTTAAAAATCATTTCCAAAGGATCGGCAGTATTTAGATCAGCGTAAACAAACAGACGTACCTGCTAGGTACGGTTTCACTTCCCCGCAAGCGTTAAAAACACCTTAAGGGCTGCCAAATGCTGGATTATTCCCCGTCAACTTACTGAAGAATAACACGAGATCAAACGTGAACGCAATCGTTTCAAGCTGCTGATCGTTTCTGACGCTCGGATGACCTTCAGCCGTCGTCTCAGACCACACAGTACTCGTTTCTTTTATTTTATCTCAAAGTAAGCCATATATAAAGCCGACTCACCGACTCGTTTCGACGCGTTACGATCTATGTCTACAAATCGATTTCATTTTGAAACGTACCCATAAAAAAATATTTTTTTTTCTTATCCAGAATGTTTAGGCAAAAATCGAAAGTTGCGTGAACGACATTTTTCCTCTACCTGCACCCACCACTGAGCTACCCCACTCTCAAAAATAGGGGCTGTTTCATCGGAAATTTCACATTTCATTCGAATTGTTGTGAGAGACGTTTAAACTCCCAGGACAACAAACAAACCAAGCAGAGGGACGTAAGACAACAGCATCAAGCGGCGCCATGTTTAGACCGCGTTGGTAAAGTGGGTTTATTAAGAGCCCGCGAGCGGGCGCCGCACCCTGGGACTGACGCACATGACGTCAGTGGGCATCAAAAAACATGGTTTCCGTGTGAAGCACAAGCTCATAGCTCCAACTTAACAGCGGCTAAGTCTGTTTTATGAGGGTAAATTGGAGCTGTAAACGAACTTGAAATAAACCCCGAACAAAACCACAGGGAGAATAAACGTTCTGGTTTAGAATCAACGCGGAAAAACATCGATTTCACGCAGAGGGTTGGACCGGTTTCACGTGGGCCCCCTTCTAAGTGTCTGGGCTTTTACAGAACACGAAACACTGCCTGACTGAGCTCATGCCCGGGCACACAGCTGGTTGGCACGTACTCGAGAGCTGCTCCGCCGGCTTGGCTACGATCGGCTTGCGATAGATGGCCTGTTTCTTCACGGCCTCCTGAGCCACCAGGTTCCCGCTGGCCGAACCTGCGCACACAGAGAAGGACAATCGGTTTAGACAGTCGCTCTACACCAACCGGTCAGCGCTCAGGACAAGGCAATTCCCACAAAACTCATTTCACTGGGCACAAGGCCCGGAGCGACGAACAAAGGAAACATTTCAGAAAAATAAAAAAAATCCTCAAGGCTCATAGCCACGTCCTCCCACGTTTCTAGGGGATCCGAACTTTCACTTTTTCACGTGGTTTGCTGTAATATTTACGATGCTCTCATTAGGAGCACAGCCTTCATCAGACTAAAGCGATTTGGAGCGATCGCTCCGTTCTGGGGCGGTTCCGCTCCGAATGGCCCTGACAATAACGCTTCATCTTTCTTAAAAAACAAAGGAGCGAGGGGGTTTTCCAAATCGTTTAAGCTGCGCCAGCGTTTAATCCTGGGATTCACAGTCTCGAGAGCATTCTAGCGGCGATTCCCTGGCGTCCACGCCGTCCTCTGAGCTGACACACTCGGTTTAACCTCATAAATCATCGCTTAAGCAGTCAGCGAGTCCGGGTCAGGAGAGCAGAACGTGTGCAGCGCGAGGACTTAGAGGTGCAGTCAGGCGCTTCTTTTGGGTGGGCGTGTTGTAAAACTCACAACTCACAACTCAAAAAGATGCATGAAAGGCGTCTATTAAAAAACAAAACAAAACAAAACAAAAAAAAACAAAACACAGAAATACAAGCGTACATACTGATATAGCCTAATCCATGATTTTTTTTCTTGGTTGCAGAACCTGGTGGATTTATATTTTAAACCCGGTTGCCAGGTTGTGACTTAAATATTGGGTCTTTTTTGGCCTTTTCTGCTTCCAAACAAAACAACACTCTTAAACGACTCACAGCTTCAGAGATGCCATGCCATGGACCGGCACCCTGTTTAGGCTTGGTTCTCGCCATGCGCCCTGTGCTGCAGGTTAGGCGCCAGCAAAGACCTTTAAAAACAGTGCAGTGTTTGCTTTTCCAGACGACCTTGTAAGTCCTGTTTGCATCGGTCAGGTGGTCGTAATAAAAACAAAGGCTTCCTTGTATTGTGTGGAAAAGCCTCTTGATTTTTCACTGGCGAGCGTTCGGTCATGTGCCGAGTGTCAGCATCTGTTGCTGCCTAAGTCTGCTGCTCGAGTCATTAGCGTGAGGCCCGGGTCAGCACCTCATCACCGAGTTGACGGAGGAGGAACGGCTGGTCCAATCGCACGAGGCCAAGAGCGTCACCGTGGCAGCGGCGTGACCAATGGAGCAGCGTTTTTCGAGGCCTGGAAAAGGAATAAGCGCCGGTGCCGCTCCACGACTGCGCCTGGCGTCGGTGGCGTAACGAGTGGAAAGAAAGGGGAGGAAAGGCTTTTTAGAAAGCATACTTTCCAAATTTTCCTATTGTTCCACGATCGCTAAGCTATCAGTCTGAGACGGTGATGGTGTAGCTCCCACTCCTCGTAAAAGTCGAGCACAAACGAGCGTTATCAGCGCTCCCTCCAGACGCTGGACAAAACAAACCAAAAAAACAAAAAAAGAAATCACTCGATAAGCCATTAGCCCCGTTTCCCGGCGGCGTTCAACGAATCCCTAATCCGTCGCAGCCTGCGCCGAAACGGAGGGGCTGATGGATGTTTTAGAGAAGAAAATATTTTCAATGGCGCAGCCCCTCAAGGCCGAGTCCTCCGTCCGAGCACAAGCCATGAATCACTCGACTGAGCTGCAGCTGCTAAAAACTGAAGTGTTCCGAGATCGAGAGATTCCACCACGTGCCCAGTGAGAAAAACAGGCGAAACGGACACGGCAACGGGCCGCCCTGGAGCATCGCCTGCACGTGCCCTGGGTCCGTACCCAGCGCGAGGCCCTGAACCACGGAAAAGACTCCTAGGGGTTCAGTGGGTACAAGGGCCAGGTCGAGTGGTGTTTACGGGAATACCCCAGTCACCACAGCCGGTCCCAAACCTGATCCTAGTGACCAGCACCCCATCAGATCAGATCAGATCAGATCAGACCACTTCTCCACTTGCCTTTCTCCCTCGACGTCTTACTTAGAGAAGAAAGCGTGCTCGTTTTCGGGTGCTTTTCCTTGCCGCTGTCACCCCCGGTTAAATGTGATCCCAGGTGCCGTGAGATCAACGTGAAAGCAAGCCGAGTGGACGAAACGTGAGTGTATGCAGCAGATGTGTTTCCTCTTTGTATTTTGGTACCCCAGTCAAGGCGCGGCTCTAATAAAAAAAGGCTCCGGGATCGGGGGACTGGGTTTCCTGCGCAGAATGAGAACGAATATCTTTTTTGGGCCGTATCGTCCAGGTCCAACACGAGCGGGATCTGTGTGTGTTCTCACCAGCGAGCGGGATGTCCAAAATAGAAGTGGCTCTATTTGAGGACAGCTTCATTCGTTTAGTCATACTGGGCGTATTTGGGTAATAGCTGTTCCATGTCAAACTTAAGCCTGTAATAAATCACACGTGTGTGGAGTCCAAACGACATTAGAGAGCTGTGTTTCTCTCTCACACACACACACACACACACACACAGGCCAACAGTAACATCACATCACATCACTGCGAGTTTGACCCCACGGCCCTTATCGCCGAGCGGGAGTGTGTGTGTTCACGTCGGGGTCTAAGTCGGCGATTCTTCTCTCTGTTTTCTGAGCGTGTCGAAATCTCTCCGGCATCGAATCCCCCCCCCGATTCCAAATCGTAAACGGTCTTTAATCTGCGTCTGCAGCCACTTGTGCTAGGCTACAGATGTGTTTACCTTCTCGCCCGAAACTGTTTTGACACTCGGGGTCGGCCGACGTCACAACGCGAGAGTTTAGTCTAGCATTTCGAACCCAGACGCAACAAAGACGTAAACAAACACAGAGAGGAGGAGATACGAGGGGGAAGGCGGCCATGTTACACCAGTGCTGCTCGTCTGACGCTTCAGCACGCAACAAAAGTATATATGGCCTTCCAGGACCGCTCTGTGTGTGTGTGTGTGTGTGTGTGTGTGGTTAAGCTACAGTGGATATAAGGGCCTCACAGATGCCTTTTGTTTCAGTCTGGCCAATGTAAAATTATTAATGGTCCAAAGTCAGTCCCCCATGCTCCACTTGCATTGAAAATAAATCTGCACTCTCAGATATTAATGACTCTCTCTCTCACACACACACACACACACACACACACACACACACACACACACACAGAGGTTCTGGATAGTTTGGGGGATGGTGTGAGATAGATGGTTTCTGTATATGGGACAGGTTAGCATGGTTTCTATATGGGGACGACGTTTGTTTGTTTGTTTGTTTATTTGGGTTTTTAACCGTCGCTATGGGCATCAGTGACCATCTCAGCAACACACACACAAGGTTACGTTTGTACACAAGTTCATCTCAAGACTAGTCATATATATAAACACACACACACACACACACACACACACACACACACACACATGCAGAGGCACATTAATGTGATAAAATACATGTACCTCCGTTCCGGAGCCCCATTTATCTCTGTAGGTAAGAGCGCTGGCCTCAGCATCACACACTCATTATAAACCAGGTGCTGCTGATCAGACCAGGTGACACTTCTGTATACGTGTGTGTGTGTGTGTGTGTAGTAGGGGTGTGTGTGTGTACATACATCATAAGCCTGAGGAAACAGAGGTGCTGAACCAGCCCTTTGTTTTCAAGGACGTCTGTCAGGAGACAAATTAACAAGCCGCCGCTTTGTCATGAGCAGACTGATATTTTCCATCACAGGATCGTTAACCAGGAGATTAAATTATATATATATATAAAACGAATAATAGTTTATTTCGAAGTTATAAGAATCAATAAGAATCAAGAATCAATTCTTCTTCCAAATATCAGAATCGAATTCGGAAAACGGGTGTTTTTGAGGCAGTCGCACAAATCTGGCCAGCAGGCGTCACTACACATTTTGTGTATGGATTGGCTCAAACGATTCAAAGCTTCACTCGCTTGGTTTGTGGGAAAGGCTTTGGGAATTCTTCTGGCCTTAAAGCTGGATTTTTTTGCAGACAACGAATATCCGTGACGCGTTTCAGTTGGTCTAATCTGTCCAACGCTTATAAGGGAAGCAAGAAGGAAGGTGTCACGCTCACTCTTGAGGCAACAACAACATCCCGCGGGTCCCTTCCGCCAAAACTGGGCCCACCAGATGTGCGCGCACGCAACCCCTAATCTTCTACGGGACTCTCACACAAACACAACCTGTAATCAAGCAGGAAAGGAGGAACCCTTCACTTTTCAGCTTCGGCTTTCTCTCATCAGCTTCACTGCGTATCGCCGCACAATGATAACACACAAGCGCACAAACCCGACTGGCTGCTCCACCGAATCTTCTTTCAGTTTTTCAATCCGAGGCTCTTAGCAGCTCAATCGCCGGAATTCTTGGCCGGAATTGTTTTGTCGCGTGATTTGACTCTTAATCTTAAACATGGGGACGAATAGACATGGGGAGAACGTGCCAAACTCTTACGCATTTGGTGCACGTAGCAGAACCCGAAGCCTGGAGATGACTTGTCCGTCTGTTCTGCTCGCGCACTGCTCATGTTATATTATCCCACGTCCGGGATGGATACGGTCCTAGATAAAGTCCGAACGTTCTCCTTTCCCTAAGACGAACCAGCGTCTGGGTGAATGGAAACACTCGTCTCTGCGCCGCGGTCTCGGCTCGAGTGTGTGTGGCAGTGTGGACCGCAGACGGGCAGAACCCTAGCGTCTCCAAATGAGACGTTCCCTCCCGCAAAAACCGCCTCCTTGTTTCTATCACACTTCCTCTCGCCCAAGGAAAACAGATGTCGGATTCGAAGGGCCTGCTGCCCACCTACGACGGGTAGCCACATAACTCATCCCTTTTTATTAGGCAGACACGACAAAGTCTCCGCCCACGGTCGTAAACCGTACCCGTTCCTCGTGTTTCTGGTCTCCTAAAAAAAAAAAAAAAACCAACACCAGCGACCCTGCAGCGACGCCCCTTCTTCTCACAGTCCTCGTTAAGAATCAAAGCAGGGGGCGCTACTGTAACGGATCCTAACCCAAAAGCACGGACTCCGAACGAACAGCAGAAATCTCCAAACCTGAAAGCTCAGCGGCTGCGGCCGGCGCAAGAAGCTCGTAAAACAAGAAAAAACAAAAGAGGAGAAAAACAGCTCCAGACTGTGGGAGTAATTAAGAGAGGCGATCAAAGGGGAGGATTTTATACCCACAAGTCTAAAAGGCTAGTCCGATTCTATAGTTATGTTATTTAAAAATAAAGACAGTAAGCGACTGTGAGTGAGCTGTGCTGAGTTTGTGGATTTATCGATTCATTTGAACGTCGCCGAGCTTTAAATAGCCGAGCGTGGATGAACATTAACTGTTAGCTGTTAGTAAGTTATAAGCGCAGAAGCAAATGTACCATATGCGGCCTAAATAAGCTCTAAATAACTAAAGACAGCTTTGCATTTCTGATTTTTTGACCCTCCGGTGTAAAAAGGCTTGGTCGGAGAAGAGCGGTTTGGAGCGCCGTGCTAAATCCAGCGCATCGTCTAACGCAACCGCAGTCCAGAACGTCCAGCGGAAAAACGGTGCGCCGTCCAAAAAGGCTGGCAGGAACCTCAACTCAAAACAAAAGAGGGCCAAAACAGAAACGGAGGAGGAAAATCAAACAAACGGAACCAAACCGCGTCCCAACACCTCTTAGAGACGTACGTACGCCCATCTCCAGGCGCAGCTAAATGGCAACGTCGTGGATGGATTTTATGAAGTGAAGCTCTCGCTCGGTTTACCCAAACCGGCACCGTCAACAAACGGGAAGCTCCAACGGCAGCTTAATAACAGCGTTCGCTTTTCAACAAGGCCTCCGGGACACACGATCGAAGCTCGGATTGTGAAAACCCAAGCTCAGAAAGAAAAAAAACCCCAAACACGTCCTACCTCCTCACCACAACACCGAAACCAGAGCAGCTTGCCTGTAATAGAGGGCTTTTTCAGCCTAAGGGAATATTGTCTCGGTACCCTTTTTTAATTCCTTCCACAAAGCTGGGCCGGCTTACACTCCTAAAACCTTCAGCCGTCCTGTCCAGACACTAACCCAAACGTGGGGGTTCGCTGACACGGGACGTTCTTTGTACTGGGTCCAGGCACGGAACTCTGCTCCAAGTTCATCATTCAGTTTTTACCGATGTTTTTTTGTTTAGCACTCGAATATATACAAGCTAAACACGGTCTTAAGGCTAATAAAAAGGCACACACACAATGCTGCACTGTTTAGGGCACACGCTTTCTGTTCCTCGGTCTATTTCCAGGTTCAGAGCAAACACACACACACAAACACACACACACACACACACACACACACAAGGCGATGCATGTGGCATTCAGACACTTCAGGGTTGAAAATCCAGAGCTTGCATGGACGCTCAAAATAACGCACCATGACAAAACTTCCCACCTGCTGTGACACACAACATCACACACACACACACACACACACACACACACACACACACACACACACACACACACACACCACC
>JAUZST010046614.1:0-25609 GCA_034779995.1 Parotocinclus haroldoi | reverse complement strand
TATATATATACCCAAGCAAAGAGGAGTGTTGGTTTCTTAACAGGAAAGGTTAATGTTTGTTCATATCAAATATAACATAATCTAAATGATGTACAGGAACCACCACTTATCGTTTCTGTGGCAGCATCACGACTGACACTGTGTGTTTTAATAAATCAAATTCACAGTTTAACAGTTTATTACTTCACTTGCCTGTAGATATCATTTTCTCTTTACACATTCCTGAAATGGAAGTATCTTGATGAGATCAGAATCAAGTATCAAGCAAGTGCAGATGAAATGAGGCGTTGTGCACACAAGTCATTCTTTAGCCCTAAAGCAGGATATCATGCTTGTGAATCTAAATATTACTTCCATAGAGGTTCAAACTTAGCTTTTAATTTCAGTAAATCCAATTACCATAATTTATGTTAAGAAAGCACACTGTTTTTAAATTAAATGAGTTTGTACTGAGTGTTGGTATCAATTAACACTGCTGCCTCTTGCTTCATAGGTAGCCTGTGAAGCCTAGAGATTCAAATCTGAAATCTTACATAACCTCATATCTACCCTGACAGATACTTTTCTTAATAATCCCAGATGTGTAGTGTTAACTCCCACGCCGCATGCACAGCCTGCCATTGCCTCTGGCATGCTCAAGATTTCCAATTGCAGGCCTGCCATGCGGTAAGCTCTTATCTAAATCAGAATCTAGGAAGCAAAGCAAGCCCGTGTACATTCTCATTGCAAAAAGACATCAATACGATTTTGTTTCTAGGTAGCTGTGATTGAATGGCCTACAACTTTTGCATATCACCTTCAAATCAAGATAATACATTACAGGTTATAATTGGGTACTGACATGTTAATAGCAAAACAAATTGTTTAATTTGGAAAGATCACACTGCAATGTCAGCCTATTTCTTTGTGAAATCTCAGATTTGTAATATTGTGAGAGTCTTGTTTAGAAAATGAGAGAATAAGTGTGCATGTTCTTCAGAGGACCTTCTGTGCTTTTCAAAGGCAGTGATTTATGTTTCAGCTCTGTAGATACGAAAAACAATATTCTCCCTTGCTCTAAAATGGATTTCCTCTTGCTCTCCTATATTACAGTCCAGTAAGTAGTCAGAGACAACTGAGGTGAAAGACTTAAGACAAGCTTTAAGACAAGGTCTGCAAACTAGCATGGTGGAGACTCTAAACTGCAATTTGTTCTTGGATTTCCAAGCGTGGCTATTTACGGCTTGAGCCTGTGCTGGGCGGAATGAATAAACATTTGCAGTTTCATAATTGTGCTTTGCTGTAGGTATAGAATAAGATTAATAATATAACTACTAATTGAGGAATTGTGAGTAATTTATCATTGCCTTTTTTTTAATTGGCTTGCATAAGACATTGTTTTTTAATGATGCCGTCCGTATCTGCAAGGCTTGGGCGCTAAAACACTATTACATTAGTATTAGAGTTTAGGTTCATTTAGAAGGAGGCAGAGCACTGCAGGTTTTTATGAAGTCCTGATTGCGTTAATCTAGTCTATAGCTGCTTGGGCATAATGAGAATTCAGCACAGTCGTTGTGTTTGTAAGTTTAGCAGCTCATTTTATGGGCCAAATGATCCCTGTAGCAGGAATGCTATAATCTACTAGTACAGCTCTGCTCTACTGCTCGCTGTCTTTGTTTCTCATTTTTTTCCTCTGGCTGCCTAGGGCTCTCTGTTCTGACTTCCACTTTCATTATTTATCTTTTTTTTTTGGATGACAAAAATAATAAAGTGTGAAATAAATATATATCCACAGGGTGGAGACGATTGATGATACTGTGGCCTTGTCTGTGCGTTGGACGGTCATAACCTAGCATGACTCAGTGCTGAAATTCACACACAGACACTTTGTTTGATAGATCCACAGCTTGAGGCAATTTAACCGGATCAGATAATCTTACAAGTATATATAATAGTCTCAAGCAAAGATAGACACTATAGGAGCATGCTAATTCTGCACTTGTAACCATTGTATCTAAATAGTACACTTTTTTCCTTAGTATACTGTAACGTAATCATTAATGTACAAGTACTCCCCATTTTACGGTGGCCCAACTTTATGAGGGGAATCCAATCATACACGTAAATACACATTCATCAGAAAGTGTACATTTTAAACGTAATGTATTTCTTGTGATATGCAGTATGATACTCTGCTGCACTCTCCTGTGCTAGATGACGAACTCACCAATGTGTAGGGAGTCACATGACAGGAGTGATGGGAAACAGGAATATTGAGGAATAGCCATGGTCTTGATATAAATTGTTTTTGTTTTTCACTTTTGATATATTCTTCAATACATCATATGAGCTATTAAATACTTCAATACAAATAACGATTTTTTTTAAATGATTTTGCCCAACTGTAGTTTGATGTACGTGTTTTAAGATGTTTTAGATTTAGCTTTGGAACATATCCCCATTGTAAGTTGGAATTGAGATACTATTTTTACTATTAATACTGAAGTGTATGTCATCTTTGATTCACAAGAGCAGTCATTCTGCAATTACTGGCACCCAAGAAAAAAAGCAAACAATCACCGAAAATCACCTTTTGGTTTATTTCCTTACCCTCAAACTAAAAATTCATTTAACTGAAGTAAATTTAGTCTTAGAAATGCGGAAAAATCCCCATAAAGAAATACATATTTTGAACAGAACCACATCTGTCACAATTAGTCTTAACTAATAAACTTAACTTAATTAATCTGTCCTGTCCTTTTTAGCACACCCCACAGATGCGCTGTGTCTACATTTAAATTGGGTCTTTTCTTAGGTAACTTTCTTGTATGTGAATTGTATATGGATGAGTGTTAAAGCCATGCATCTATTCTTAATTGTGAAATGTATCACCAGGTTGAAATTGTATATAATGTGATCTTGACAGTCATCAATGGAATTGAAATTTATTAACCAATGGAGGCCTGGAAATGGAGTCACACACAAAATAAAAGTTGAAAAACACACTACAGGCTGATCCAACTTAGATGTAATGTCTGTTAAACAAGTCAAAATGAGGCTCAGTATTCTGTGTGGCCTCCACATGCCTGTATGACCTGCGGATGTTCTCCTGAGGGATCTCCTCCCAGACCTGGACTAAAGCATCCGCCAGCTCCTGGACAGTCTGTGGTGCATCGTGACATTGGTGAATGGAGCGAGACATGATGTCCCAGATGTGTTCAACCAGATTCAGGTCTGGGGAACGGGCGGGCCAGTCCATAGCTTCAATGCCTTCATCTTGCAGGAACTGCTGACACACTCCAGCAACATGAGGTCTAGCATTGTCCTGCATTAGGGGTAAACGAGGGTCAACCGCACCAGCATATGGTCTCACAAGGGGTTTGAGGATCTCATCTTGGTACCTAATGGCAGTCAGGCTACCCCTGGCGAGCACATGGAGGGCTGTGTGGCTCTCCAAAGAAATGCCACCGCACACCATTACTGACCCACTTCCAAACTGGTCATGCTGAAGGATGTTGCAGGCAGCAGATCGCTCTCCATGGCGTCTCCAGACTCTGTCACGTCTGTCACATGTGCTCAGTGTGAACATGCTTTCATCTGTGAAGAGCACAGGATGCCAGTGACGAATTTTCCAATCCTGATGTTCTCTGGCAAATGCCAAGCGTCCTGCATGGTGTTGGGCTGTGAGCACAACCCCCTGTGGATGTCGGGCCCTCATACCATCCTCATGGAGTCGGTTTCTAACTGTTTGTGCAGACACATGCACATTTGTGGCCTACTGGAGGTCATTTTGCAGGGCTCTAGCAGTGGTCCTCCTGTTCCTCCTTGCACAAAGGTGGGGATAGCAGTCCTGCTGCTGGGTTGTTGCCCTCCTATGACCTCCTCCACGTCTCCTGGTGTACTGACCTGTATTTTGGTAGCGCCTCCAGCCTCTGGACACTATGCTGACAGACACAGCAAACCTTCTTGCCACAGCTCGCAATGATGTGCCATCCTGGATGAGCTGCACTACCCGAGCCACTTGTGTGGGTTGTAGAGTCTGGCTCATGGTACCACGAGTGTGAAAGCAGCACCAACATTCAAAAGTGACCAAAACATTAGCCAGAAATCATGTCTATTACATTTGCACAACAGCATGTGAAATTACTTGTTAATCGGTGTTACTTCCTAAATGGACAGTTTGATTTCACAGAAGATTGATTTACTTGGAGCTATGTTGTGTTGTTTAAGTCTTTATATATATATATATATATATAGGTCAGCTAAAATGCAGTTAAAATGCTCTTAGTGTGTGACCCTGGGCTACCAGTTATCAGATTTCCCGTGGATTTTATTATCCCACCAATGGAGATGCATTTAGTTTTGTTGGCTTATACAAAGGCCTGCTACATAAATTGTAAACACTATGAATACAAGACTTACTGGCAGTATGGAAATTTACAATTCAAAATGATGAGAAGTGTGATTTTATTATACATTATTATGCAATAGTTAATAAATTATTTAAATTTAGCCTAATGCATAAGATTTAGAATAATTTCTTCGTAATTTGCCACTCTTTGCGCCAGCCACTTTCTTATAAGAGACAATGTACTGCAAAGGATGCCTTTGTATTACACAAGCACATTCTATTGTTCATATTGTAGAAAGGAATTTGTTTTGTAAGAGCATGCTCAGTACCTTTCATATGCATACAAGTGTTGAATGTCACATCTACAGCTAAACAGCATGTCTTTGGTGTCTGTGGCAGGTTTGATACCAGCACATTCATTGTGCAGCCATCTGGCAGCACTATGTGCCTCAAGACCCATCCCTATAGCCACTAGTAAATGCTGCATGAAGTGACAGCCACAACTAAATGTGCCGGGTAAAGAGGCAGATCTGCCACAAAATCCGTCACTATTTCACATTTAAGTGTTCCTTTAGAAACATGGATGTCGAGTATTTAACAATTGCTAAATTCTAGTTTGGTACTTAGACACTCTCTAACATTTTGCAAATGGGATAATTGTTGCAAAAGCATGTACATAATAGTTTCAAATAAACCTTTATAGTCGTGACAGCTGCCATGAAAAGTGCCTGGTAAAGTGGCAGGTCTAGTGGCAGCTGCGACAGCTGCTGTGAAATGTGCTGGTAGAGGCTAAAGTGGTAGCAGCTATCGGCCACAACACCGTTACTACATTTATCACTAAATGTGCCAGGTAAAGGAAAAGGATCTAGTGGCAGCTGCAGTTCATCAGAATACCTGCCACTTCTGCCAGTCACTTTCCATACTGCATATGAATGCATGTTTGTATGAATTAATACAACACTTTAATTAAGTTTCATTAATTAAGTTTCAATTCATGAACTATTTTTTACATTTGTGTGTTTGAGATCCTTTACTAATTGTAAAACACCGAAAAAGTTAAATATAGTACAAATATAAATGACTACAATGTACAAACTATGTACATAAGGCATGTGGTCTAGTCCTGGGCCAGAGAAATTGCAGCAATATCCTCCCTTCTTGAGGCTGCTTCTAGCTCTCTTGCTCAAATCGCATCATCAAGGGCCATCTGTAAATGCTGCTTACCTGCCTGGTTCAACTACTGCTGCTCATATCTGCCGTCTGCCTCTCCCTCAGGACTGTGAGATACTCCTGTTCTTGATACCATTTCCTTCTGTCTGGACAACAATGAGGAAATAACGAAAGTGATAAACCAAAACATATTCATCAACTCTGTTTTTGGGAAATCCTCAGTTTACTTTTAAATCAGTGTGTTTGTTTTTTATGTTCAGTTAACACAGGCTGTTAATTTTAGTGCAGAAAACATATTGCTGGACAGAATTACAGAAGAGATAAAGCTTTTCTCCTGATATAGAAACTGGTTGCCAGTGTTGCTGCTGATGCAGGCTTCGAGGTTCATACTAGGTTCACCAGGGTGTCACCAGATTCTCTACACTTATCAGAACAGAATCTTAAACAAAAAGATTGCACAAATTACTTGTTAATTAAATGAACTACTGCAACACAACTACAACTACAACAGCTCTCGAAAAATGTCGAAAGCTCAGCAATGGCGCTAGGTAACGCAATCTGTGACATGTTATACATTTTCTATAAGTTTAAGAGTAACATTTTAGAAGTTGGCTTCCAAGTTGTGTGAGTTAACATTTATACACAAATAAGCAAAAAAAAACATACAATTCTCCATCAGGAACTCTAACAAATTGTGGCTAAGTGGATATCTGTTCTGTCTTTGATTGCATGTATTTAATTGCAGACAGTATGACTTGACACAAGGGTCTGAGTAATGTTGTTGTGACTGTAGGAAAGTGATTCTCCTCAGTGACTTTCAAAATTGAGTGGTCTCCCTAGGAGACTGCGATAACAGCAAAACTCCACATTAAGGTTTTCTTTTGATTACCCCAAAAGAATCTGGCTATATACACCACTCAAAAAATCAGGGGATATTTCTAAATGAATATAAAGCAATTACAAAGATGCATTTGATTTTATTTTCATTGAACAAGATCATTAGAAAAGCAAATAAAAATAAAAAAGATGTTGGAATTATGCAAATAAGATGCAAATGAGAATTATTGTGATTGAGTAGCATGTGATCTATTCATGGGGATGAACAGAAGCATGTTAAACAGGATGAGAGTACCACACATTAACTGTTCAGTAGGGTGTCTGGTCACCCAAGACTGCCAAAACACACCGAAAGTGATGGGGCATGGACAGGATCAGATTGACCAATAGTTTGTATGGGATCCTCTTCATATTCATTTTGAAATATCCCCTAATGTTTGTAAGCAGTATATTAGAAAAATTTGGGACTGTATAAAATAGCATCGTTTCTTGTGTTTACTTTGGCTTTTATTTCATTAAAGACAGGATATTTCATGTTTTGTATGGTCAAATTTAATTTGTAATCTGTAATTTGTGAATGTGTGATTTGGTCTCCTGGTAAATCTTATATTTACCAACACAATAAACATCCATCCAGGCATTCAACATTCCAAACTAAGTTTGGACGGGGTAATTTAAAGCTAGTAATGAATAAAAAACAGATATAAAATAATGACGTGATTTCTAACAGCTGGCGTCAACAAGTGATTATAACCAGGATTTGGTACAAAAGCAGGGTCTTCAGTTTATTAACAAATATGTGAGAAAATTATTGAAAGAGAGATATTAGAATAACGTGCTACCTTCAAGGCATGGTGTTTTCAGATGCTGCCCACATTACTAAGGCATGGTTATGGAGGAAGCGGGTACGGGAGTGGCATGCCAGCAGTCCTGACCTGTCTCCAAAAGAGAATGTGTGGAGAATTTTTAAACATAGATCCCTGCACTGTTGCACATATAAAGACATGTTTGCAGGAAAAATGAGACACAATAACACCTGAATCACTAATTTGCTTGGTATGTGCCAAAATGTATTTTAAGTGTGCTGAAAAGGAATGGCAGCATTCCATACAAAGTCGTAAATTATGTACTATCCCAACTTTTTTTGGAATGTGCTGCAGGCCTGAAGTGCAAGAATGAGTATTTATTAAACAATTTAATTAATTTTGCAAATGTAATGAAATATATCAGTTTCATAATATGAAATTAAATAAAAGTCAAAATAAACGTTTGAAGTGCTTTATGTTTTTATATACTTTCCTATAATATATAATAATAATATATATATATAATAATATAATTTCCTATACTGTCACAATTCAGAACACAGTTCTGGTTTGGGGACATAACTATAGTCGTGACCAAAAGTTTTTAGAATGGCACACATTTTGTTTTTCACAAACTTTGCTGCATCATTTTATACTGTAGGTCAATATATATTAACTCTAGATTGTGAAGAGTGATCACATGAAAATGAAAATTACCTTATCACAAAATACTACAGTCCTATATTTACATTTTACATGTATGTATGTCATTTAACAGATACCTTTATCCAGAGCAACTTACAATTAATACAGTCTTACAATCCAAGCAATTGTGGTTTAAGGGCCTTGCTCAGGGACCCAACTATGGCAGATTTGGGATTTAAACCATGGACCTTCTGATCCAGTCGAGTAGGATCAGAATCAGTCCAGTACCTTAACCACTAGGCCACCGCAGTCCTACAAAATGGCCTGCTAACATTATTGCAATGATGCTCTCCTTAGGAGAAAAGGTTAATGAGGACAAGACATCTGGTATCAGTAATGCTGATTAGAAGAGAAGACTGGTTGTTTTAAAAGAATAGTTTTCTGTTACCTCCAAGGAAACACATGCAGTCATCATTGCATTGTATCAAGAGTTTTTCAGAGGCATAGAAATTCCTGTTTTAAATATTTCACCTCGAACAACCTTATCTCGAATCATCAAGAACTTCAAGGACTGGGGTAATGTTATTTTTTCTATTGAAACCCCCTTCAGACTGTTTGGGAAGTTGAGCACTACCAACAGTCCTGTGCCATACCAATATGAAGCACCTTGTGCCAATATGTTTCTGAGGCTGCCTCTCATCCAGGGGAGTGGGTTTTCTTAAAATTGCCTAAGAACACTGCCATGCATAAGGAATGGTATCAAAACATCCAGCATCTCAGTGATTCAGGAGACATTTGATAATGAGCTTTTTCGAACATGATAACAATCTCTGAAAGAGTGTGGAAAACAAAAACCCAAAAACTGTGATCAAATCAAAGCACTGATTATTCAAGAATGGGTTGCCATTATTCACAATGTTATCCAGAACCTTATGTCCAGCATGGTGTGGCGAAAAGCAGTAGTCTTTTACAGAAGAAGGGTTTGCTTAAACTGGATGTATTTGTCAAAAAAAAAACATATGCTTTTAATTGTACTTCATTTTAACATATTAACATCTGACAAAAAAACTGAGGAAGCAAACTTTGTGGAAACCAAAACTTTTGGCCACAACTGTACACCAACAACATTAAACTGTAAGCATCAGCGTGCATTACTCGCATAATGTGATGGCTCCTTCTTTTCATGCTGCTTGTCCTAAATTCTGACCCTTCTATCAGTATGATTTAATAGGCACCTTAATACTTAATGCTAGGTTATTTCGATTTCACAGTAATTAAGTTTTGATGTTCCTCTACCCACTGGAGATGTGATTACTTGTTCTGTGCTAGCAGTATCAGCACCTGACATGGTTTTCAGAAGCCCATTTGAGACCAAGTCTGATAAGTGGTGCATTCTGAGATTTCATTCTAGGCACCGATGTTGAGTTTGGTTGTGATTGCCGGATTATTGTCTGTGTTTTTGCTTTCATGATTCTCAGCTTTCTCCATTGACCTCTCTAATCCAGAAGCTGTCTACAGGATTACTTATCACTGGTAGATTTCTGCACCATTCCCCAAATGGCTGCACATAAACAGACCAATTTAACAGTAGTTTAACCTTTCTTATTTATAACATATTGCAATATAGGACTTGTTGAAAGGTGTCATTTCTGTCAAGGTTCAATTAAGTTTTCACTTAGTAAAATGTATATTAAGTAAAGCATAGTTGAATCACACCTCTGGCTGAGCCAGTCTTTGTGATTCCTTTAAATGCATGTACACCAAAATATTAATAAATAAATACAAATATGTTGCAATATATCATCACGTGTAAAATGAATTATTTGTATATTTGATGGTTTGAATCAAAAAGATTTTCTTATATAACCACAATGCCAGCATTATCTTCAAAATAACAGCTGTGTTTAGAACACATTCCTTGTCCTGTCTATGATTTTAGTTCAATAGATTGATCATATATCAATTTTTTTTATATAATATGCTTTCATTTAGATCTTTATTGTCTCTTCTATACGCAGTTGTGTAGCAGTGGTTCTTAAACATTTACAGCAGCACCTGCTTTTGTACATAATAAATATTATTAAGTAGTTTGAGTCCAAACTTCACTGTAATTTGTCACACTGTAATTCATACGAATAGTAAAACATCCTACAAAACAAATGAAAGTGACAAATTATAGAAGAATTCTTTTATGCATTGGGCATCTTCAATTTTTATTTTTTTAGCAGCATTAATTTGCCTTGCTGCACCTTCTTGCCATAGTTCCACACCACACCCTACTTGCGTGTCCCCACTCTTGGAACCACTGCTCTGAAGTGATGTAGCAAATAGGTAGACTGCATTTAGTGGTTTAAAAAAACCACTAGTTTAATGTTATTTGTAATCTGTAAGAGGAAAGACTATATACGATGGTATATATGACCATATACACTCATATGACCAAGCCAAAATAGCGGCCCTAATTAATAGTTGTGGAGGGACCTGAATTGAGCAGTTCATATAAAGAAGCTCATCAGCATCCCAAGCTTGCTAAAATTCCTCCAAGCTGCAGTACAGACCTGTAAAAACATGTAAAAAAATTTTTTGCAATTATTGCTGCTCAAAGGAGTCACAGCAGACACTGACAGCAAAGACACACTTTTGCTGTTCACAGATATGTAATATTGGATCATTTTTCTCAATAAACAAATGACCATAACATATTTGTCTCAATTAGTTAACTGGGTTCTCTGCATCTACTTTTAAGACTTCAGGAAAACTGCGATGTTTTGTGTCATATTTATGCAGTATTCTAGGGTTCACAAACTTATAAGCACCACTGATGTCATCCTAAAGTGGTTTAATAAAACAAGTTTGTGCAGAGTAGACTAGTGACTCAATTCAGCATGCTAATAGAAATAAAATGCTAATAAAAACTGATCTTCAGTCTGGTTGTGCATGACTGAAATATGCCAGTAGCAGCTGCCGGATGGCAGCTTGGTGAAGAGGTCTACAGTCTGTGGTGAGCCTCTGATGAGCCATTTTGATGCACTGTGGTCTGTAAATGTCTTTTAAAGATGACAGTCAGTTCTGTAATGTGTTTACCAGTTTTCACCTCTCTCTGGAGAGCCTTACATTTGTGGACGGTGCAGGTGCCGCACCACGCTGTGATGCAACCAGGCAGGTGCCGTGATAGACGCTGGTTCAGTGATAGAAGTTTGTGATAGACATTTGATTTGACTCATGCCATGAGTCAGACCAAACTTCTCGTGAGCCTCCTTAGGAAGTAGTGGAATTCAGAAAATCATTATCTAAAAGCTAGCTGCATTCATGTGTGTGATATGTGCCTCTTAAGGAAAGAAAGAGAAGAAAGCTTACAAGGCAAGACAATACAAACATTTTGAAACCATGTACAAATGTTGTAAAGCAAGTATAGTTCAAAATGAGCTTAGAGGAGTTTTAAGTACAACATGTACTAAATTATTAAGCATAAAAACGTACTTGTATTGCTTTATACTGTAACTGAAACAATCATCTAAAGAACTATGTTGCAATATTGCTAAAACACTGATGGGTAGGTTGTTTCAAGCATCTAATTCTACTCTTCTGCGTAACATTTCTTTCTTTAAAAAGATGAATAAAAAGAAATATAAAAAAATTAAAAGTAATATAAAACTGTTTTATCCCTTCCACTGTCTTTTCCTGTCCCTCATCCCCCCTCTGGCATAAGAATACCTATAACCTTGTTTCAGTTCATGTCTTTAACCCACTCTTTAAACTCCAGCCAGAGTTACCTGAGTTTGAAGTCAGGTTTAGGCATTACATTAAAGCATTAATTAACAATTGTAATATGTTGCCAATGGAAAGAGTGTGTGTCAGTCTGTCTGTCTGAGCAGTCCTTGGTCTTCTATAAACTCTCACATTCGAAACAATTCAGGCGATGCTGTTGTTCCAAGAAAGCCAAGGATCAATAAACATCAGCTTTTCAGCATAGATAAAATACCCAATATATATATTTTTTTCATTTTGCATAGTCATGAGGGGGAAACATTTTTGTTTGTTTGTTGTTTTTCCTTTTAGACCTCATTGCTTCAGAATGGCCATTGACTACAAAAAGCAGCACTTTTTGTGCTTGCCTTGTGTGTTTTAGGAATAATAGTATTATTATATCTGTTCTTATATTCATGTACACCAATCATATATAACAATAAAACTAACCGGTCTCTTGTGCTGCCAAGGATATGATCCGTTTGCATGGATTCCACAAGACCTCTGAAAATGTTCTGTGAGAGTTTAGCAGCAGGTCAGACTTATTTGTCCTACAGTGATATGACATTATTCAGCTTAAAGAGGCCACTGCCATGTGGTCTGCAACAGTGTTTAGATAGGTGGTATGTAGGTAACGTCCACCTAGACCAAAGGTATTACAGCAGAACACTGTTATTGTTGTTTAACTCAAGTGAGTGGTTTAAGTGTTATGAGTTATTAGTGTAGGTGGATTGGGTTTAATAATGATCATCATTTAATAATAATAATGATGTTTTGACTGAATGCAAGTTAGAGAGCATGTGATGCTCTATCAGCCTGAACCCAGATCCAAAACCACCAAGCCACTAACCAGGATAAATCTAGTAAATCTGTGGAATACATTTATATTCAATGTTTTAATTAAAATGTATCTGGTAGTATTTTAAATGATAAAACATACTGATGCCACTAGTTCCAACAATTTGGAATATTTGACAAATCATTAAGAAGGTTTGGCCATTATTTGGATTGACACTGACACAGTCACATGTCAGTTGCACACACTTGGTGCTAATACTGTGACATCAATGATGAAAATGCCACATTTCTGTACAACGAAGATGAAGGTTAAAAGTTTGTTTGTGAAAATATTTACTAAATGTATCCACTTGCAGTATAGCACAAAATAACCTCTGCAATGCAACTAACACGTAATAAAGGTTTAAATTATGATGGCAGATTGACAGTGATAATTAACATATACTCTATATGGACAATCCTATTCCAAACACAATAACTGCTAACAGGTTCATACAATAACGCATGAATTATCCATAAACAAACAGCAGCCGTAGAGTGGGTTATACTGAACACCTAAGGGACTTTCAGTATTTTAAATACCCCAAATCAGAAAAAACTGTGCTATTATGTAGGACGGAGGGGTCAGGGTAGGGTTGGCGGGGTGAAATTTTGGGTAAGTAACAAGAATAAAAAACAGATTTGCCAATAAAGGCTTGATAAAATGATTGAATTGTTCAAAAACAAGTTCTTCAGTGATAAGCTGAATAAAGTACCATCATTCATCAACATCTGATATAACCACATGGGCAGGGGATTACTTTGTAAACTTTGGAAAACACGTTACAAGTTACAATCACATGCCACTTAACAACTTGTGTGTAAAAAAGCCTTATAGTTACCATGTCCATAAGCTGTGCTGACATCTCTGGGTTTGGACACATCTGAGATGGACCATCACATATAATGACTGCCTTGTACTTTCGACATGTTTGCAAAAACACAACACTGGAAACACTTTATAGCTTGGCGTCTTTGTGCCGAAGTGTGCGCCAAAGTGTTGTGAGAAGGACTAACAACATGACAAAGTGGTAAATTCTTTTATGTACCAAACATATTTTTGGAATGTGTTGCAGGCCATCAATACAGGAATGTTTATTAACAGTGCATTTTTCATTTGCATTTTTCATACTGTCCCAATGTTTTCTAAATTGGGGTTGTAATTTATGGCAAGCTGTTTTTGGGGTCATCGAAAAAGCTTTGGAGTTGACCCCCGTATTCTGTTATCATAGGCTCCTAGGGAGGTTGACCACTAGATTTGAAATGTCACTGAGGAGAATCACTTCCCTAGAGCCACCATTAATGTCAATAATTACAGTCTGAAATCAGTCAGTGTCTTCTGTCAGCTGTCTCTTTCATGCACAATGACCTTAAGGATCATAAGCAGACTGGTTTTAAAGCAGGGCACTCGAAAGAAAGCTTTTGATCTGCCATTGCTTTTGTTTGTGGTCTTTTAGGGTGTTTGGTCGGTGTAAGCTGGGTTTACAGCTTTTACCTTCTAGCTATGTTATATAGAGTTCCAGACTATAACCTTCTCATATACGACGCGCTTATAATGTTTGCCGGACACAAGCAGAGGAATCGTTTTCTGCAGCAGCACTGTAGTGCTTTCGCAAAAGCAAAATAATGAATTGTCACACCTGTAAGTCTCGCTCTTTGATATGATCCTGCATGGCAACCATGAAATACTTAGGATAGAAATAAATAGTCTTGTTTCAACAGTCACTCCTTTGTGATTGAAGAGACTCTCTGATGCACCTGCTTCCAATGCTCTGAATTTACCTTGTGCCTGACAGCATATTGGGTGTCTGATCCATTCACCATGAAACAGTCTTTTCTAGTAGACTCTAAATGTTGTGCCACAGCCAAAAACTAAGACTAAGACTTTTCTTAAAATTGCACAATTAAGTATTTAAAATATTATACAGTATAATGAATACACCATAGATTGATTTACCTATTATAATACATGTATGAAGAGAACCTAGGGTAATAATAACATACCTTTATGGGTCTTTGAAGGCATAGGATTATAAGCAAAAATCTAGGAGGCCTTTATGACAATAATTTAGGCTAGAATATCTGTAATATCTGATTTTGTCCAAAACAAAGCCTTCCTGTATAATAATATATTATTGCTTTTGTATTAAGATAATGCTCCATTTATTATTATTATTATTATTATTATTATTATTATTATTATTATTATTATTATTTGCAGTTAGATTTGTGCTGTTGTTGATTGTGTTTTCTAATTTATCCACAGCTTTTTCTTTTTGTTTTTGAATCAAAATGATAAAACGATATGTCAACAAAACCTAAGAATATTAAAAGCAATTAAACAAATGAGAGAAGACATTATACTCCATTGTTAATTTACTTAAGGAAATGATCCCGTATGTGTAATAAATGTATAATAAAGCCAAAGTTTTGCTAATATGTTGCAGAATTTTTCAATAAGTCAAAGTTCTCATCTTAATCTTCTGAAAAAAAATTATGTGAAGAAACTTACTGTTCTGTATGGAGGAATGGGCAGGACTGATAAACGGTTACCAGAAATGTTTAGCTGCAGGTTGTTGCTATACAAGGGTCACACCAGCTACTGAAAGCAAAGGTTCGAATAGATTTGCCATTCACTGAATAATGTTGGATCATTTTCCTCAATATAGGTAGTCCTCGGTTTATGCTCATCACTCTCACTACATGACATCCTGTGTCACAAACTACCTATTTGTCTACTTCCTTATCATATTGCTTGACAGAATTGCGCTGCATATTTCTTCTCCAGGATATTTAAAAATCATAATTTGGTTTATGCAGAATGTGCATTTATGTGTATTATCAGATTTCCACCATAAAGTCAAAATATCATAAAATGGGGAGTACCTGAAAACCAAAACCAAAAATGTTTATTTAATTGTATTCTATTTATCTACTACATATGTAATAGAAGACTGGAAGATTGCAAAAGACTTCAAAATAAGATTGGACATATTTTAAAACATTGCTTGTCCTGTTAATTTTGTGGCTATGCAGTTAGAGTTACTCCTCATCAGATGAGCCTGTGCCAGGTGTGAGACGCTGTCTTTCACAGTGTAACACTGTGAAACCCAGTGCAATTCCTGTCACACACACCGCTCCTGGGAATGTGTAATGTTTCTGTTGAAGTCAGCCCTGTGCTGCTTCATGGTTTGGATGGTTGCTGTAACTAAATTTCAGACTGATACCCAGTTCAGTGTCTTAACTTTAACAAAGACAAAAAAAATTCTGACTCCAAAAATGAGAATGTGTTTGTGAATACGCAATACATTTGAGCAGTCACACTCATGTTGAACTTAATATGAAGATGTTGCCTCTACTAGACATACACTTTTGAATGCCTTACAAACATTACCCCAACAATCTTCAGGACATGTCAATTTTTATAAATGTAGTAAGTGTTTGAATTTAAGGGCTTACTTAAATCTTCCGAGAACTGCAGAAGATTAAATAGTAAGTACTGGTATGTGAAATACGCTTATAGAGCACTGACTGGTTTATGTTTATCCATCCTGCAGATGACGGTATTGATTCAGACGGCGAGTATTTGGAGATCCCCCTTGTCACCAGACAAAAAGCAGGAGTTTATGAGTGCACAGCTGCCAACGACATTGCCATAGCCACAAAGACAGTCAAACTGGTGGTCAACTGTAAGTGTGTGCTCGGTTTTCACTCTTACTCTCATTAGTTTGCTTTCATTTGATCTCTTATAAATGTGTTTTTTTTCTTAAATAACATGCACTTTTATTTCTAAATACATTTATATCACCCCCCTTCAAGCATTAAGACCATATCATGGTAAAGTGGCTTATGTGTTTTGATGCTCTCACTAGGTAGTAAGAAACAGGTTTGAAGGGAGAGGTCAGAAAATGTGCAATCCAAAAACCCCAATTTAAAGTACTGGTAAAATTCCAGTCCATATGGTCATCAGGCTTGAAGGTGATGTTCACAGGTATGTCAATGGTGACTGTGGCACAATGTAACATGACTGGGCTCATTCAAAATGGCAGTGTGATTGTGCGGGCACACCACCTGAAGGTGAGGTGTGGTGGTTGGGAGTGATGACAACAATGCAGTAGGCATGAGAAGGAGATATTTGTAATGCCACTTTACTGGCAGAGAAAGATCAAGAGTTGGTGTGATAGACAGACAATATATGCACTAGATGTGGTACACATTACATCCACTAACAGCACTGGCTCAAGTACCAAACTTATTGATTGGTGTGGTCTCTTTCTTTCTGATGACTCCACAAGGGAGTTAAGTTCCAGGCTGTGCATTTGCTGTTCGGAGAGGTTTAGCAGTGTATAGCATTCAGTCTTCTTGTGGAACACGGTGCAAGTTCTTGAGAGAATACGTACTATTTATTCTGTAGTACAACTGGGTGAGTTTAACACTCTGCTGGTAATGATGAGGATATCAGGAGGGGTATGACTATTAGTCAGTGGTCAATGATCGATTTTGCTATCATCTGACCCAAGGCTATAAGTTCTGGATATCTGAGTGAAAATAGTAGCAGAGTTGTCAGCTAATCACTTAGTGGTTTTGGTTGCTTCGGAATGTCTGGGAGATGTTTCATTGCGATACAAGTTTAACTTGCACCTCCAAACATACTTTTATCTTGTGCCAAGTAAGGTCAGGGATGCTGAGGCTGAATTGACTATGCAGGAAGAAAATTGTCAGGAAGCAGTTTCAGGAAGAACTTCTGCCCAGATCTAAGCATCAGATCAGCTATTGAAATGCTTTGAGAAGAGCCATGGAAGTACACTAATCCAGTCTACATGTGCTTGATGGATTTAGAGAATGTATTTGAGTGTGTATTGAGACATAGGATTGTGAATATGGAGTAGCAAGGTCAATGATTTGTGCAGTCTGTTGTGGTCTTGTTGTGGCTGTTGATCAGTCACCTGATCAGGGTGATTTAAAAAAAGGTTTTATAATACTTATGAATGGTTTTCAGGGGACCATGCCAATTTGACACAGAGCAATAAGGCTGGGAAACTGAATCAAATACGGGAGGGTTAAAAGGAAATATTACTTGTAAAATCAGAAGAGATGACCTGGGCCAGTGGATCATTGATTGGTAAATAGTGGACAAAACATGAAATATTGTAATATGTGTCTCTGGTTTAACTACATTGAGCTTTATGACATGAAAGCAACAATACAAAATGTAATTATTTTATTAGCAGCTGGTTTGCAGCTTCTCGTTCTCTGCAAGCATACCATAAATACTTTCTCTCTGTTGTTTGTGTGTATGCAGACCCTCCTCGTGTGTTTGACGGCAACGATGTTGGCGTGACTCTGGGTCACAGTGTGGTTCTGCGATGCGAGGCAGATGCTGTACCAGAGGCAGACTTTGAGTGGTACAGAGATGACAGAAGGTAAAGGAGAAAAATCCTGTGCACTTATTATAGCTATATATATATATATATATAGTATGTGCAATCACCATACCGGTGGTAGACTTTCTGTGCTTTTACAGTTGTTAAAACATCTTACCTTATCATCACCCACTAGTGTTATGAAAGCCGTTTATTTAGCTTTAGCCTTAAAAAGCAAGTAAATCTAGAAGAGGGCTAAGCCAATATTAAAGCTGTTAAGAGTAAAATATTCACTACACACTCTTGTAATGCTGGTCATTTTTATCAGAATAAGAAGTTTTTGAAGATTTGGCCTTGAATTTAAAAATGAAGAGCAGAGAGAGAGCAAACACTTTCTTACACTCTAAAAATAAGCTTTTTGCAAACATCCACGGAAGGCTAAAAGGTTAAGTTAAGAAAAAAATATATTTATCTCATGAGTGTATGTGTGAGCATGCGTGAGTCACACATGATCAGATGTAATGTCTATGCATGAACCAGAGCTCTTCAGTGACAAATGAAAGTCTAGTGCATAAAATCTGAATAAATGTACTCATGTTTTCAGTATGGGCACATGCTTCTATAATCAAAGCTAGGATGGCATGGGTAATGCAAATACAAAGAGAAGTATTCATTACATTTACTTTGCCTTATATTTTAGTAAATAAAGTATTTCTGGTCAACTTTCATACCTGCAACACATTCCAAAAAAGGTTGGCATGGGGGAAATGAACCACCACATAGTGGAAATGTGTATTGTCAGGGGAATCAGTATTCCGGGTGTTTTTTTGTAAAAAATGGATGCCATGTCCCCAAGACCAAAGACGAAATGGACCATCCAGACTTTGCCAAAAAGCCTTTTTAAGTATTCTGAGCAATAATGGCAAAATTACAAATTGGTAAATATTTTCTAGATATATATTTTAGAATAAGTTGCAGGCTCAAATGCAGAAATATGTTCATGCTGTCTGCAATGAGGTAAAACCAAAGTAAAGGGAAGAAACACTGTAGTTCCTTTTATTTGCACTTTCCATACTATCACAACATTTGATTGGGTTTGCATGTTAGGTGCAATGGGCTTTGTGATACTGTTAATTTTACAAAGTAATGGCATTTTATATTATTACTTGATTCTATAAACAATATAGCACCAATCAAACAGATTGCTTTGGGCAGTGAAAAAAATAGACAGCTGCATAAGATGGGATTTTCCTGGATCTGTTTGCTTGCACAAATCTCAGCTTTTTCTGTAAACCCTCTGATCTCCAAACTGTTTCCACTGCATCACAGATAGACAGGGTTTAGTGGCATTTAGTGGTATAAACCTAAAAAAAATGCAAATGAAAAGTCCTGGAAGTTTATAGGAGAAATGCCTTGCATTGGCATGTTCTATGATATAATTTAGATACATACATAAGTATTTATTTCTAGATGGTATTTTCTTTGTAGGTAATGTACAGAGTATATAGCACATTGTATATCAGTAGATTTGGCAGCCTGTTCTTCAGTACTACAGAAGAAAAGTTTAAAGCGGCATATTTTGCCCAATGTATATTGTTTATTATATATTCAGCAAGACTGTAAAAGTCTTTGTGTTTTGACTGAAGCACTTCTTAAATTACCTTCAATGTCAGGAAAGGAAATGTCTCAGAGCTGCATGTGTTGATGTTAATGGCATCCAGTTGCACACCTTTTCTTTAATGTTTAATGGGCCGACTGCCATTCGTGGCCGTGAAATGCCCATGCTGTCACGAATGTCACTCTTTTTTTTCAAAAGAAGCCCTGATGTGGTGTAAAATGCACTGGCTTGATTCATGTCTCTCCGTTTGCTGCCTTGTTTTGCAGGATCTTCAATGGCTTTGACGATATTGAGATTGAGAATGCTGGGGCCATGTCAATGCTGACTTTTTACAATGTCTCTGAGGCAGACTATGGAAATTACACATGTGTTGCCATCAACAAACTTGGGAGTGCAAACACAAGCATCGTTTTATATCGTGAGTCCTGTATGTCAGAATCTATATACCACAAAGTAAAAAAGCATCTATGTAATATACTGTATATGTAACATATAGCCAATGTGTTATTGGTAGGTTATATTTTTTTATTACTGTAGTCGATTGGTACAGACTAGCATACAGTAAGTCCCTTAGATAGGAACCAGATCTAATCTGAGATTGGGTTTGCATGTCCAAACGTTATTATCTCCAACATACACTTATTGGCCAAAAAAATGTAAAGCACCCAGATAGAAATGCTGGATTGCTGCAAAACTCATGAGGTTATGCATGCAGTTATGCTACAGGAAGGTATGATTACAGGTACCTCATGAGCCTTGCCACGAGAAAACATGAAATGCTTCCTTTACTTTCAGAAGCTATCAGGGGATACTTTTGGGTAGTGTACCTCTTGGTGAAATATTGTTGCTGCTAGATATGCCTCTATGATGCACTCATAGACATAGTTGAACTGGGAGTCTGCATGTCCGCCCTGTGTCTGCGTGGGCACACTCCGGTTTATTCCCACAGTCCATAGACATGCATGTTAGGTTAATTGATTACTCTAAATTGTCATTGACTTGTGTGTGTATACATGACTAGTCTTGAGATGAACCTGTGCATGCATGTAACCTTGTGTGTGTCGCTAAGATGGCCACTGAGGCAGGTAGCAACGTTTAAGAAGCCAAATAAACAAAATTTGAACTGTGAGCAGTTAACTGTGAACTGTGCCACCTAAGCTGTTCTGATCTAGATGTTAGGAGGTGTTGGGAGCAGTGGTTCTGGGAGGACACGCACACACATTGAACAGGTAACGGACGGCCCAGGCATGCCACCAGTACAGAGGACTAATCCAACCGCAAGCACAAGTAGCTCCTTCAGTTTTGTTATCCATCATCCAGAAGCAGGTGGCACCTTCACCACAAACCTCTTGTCTCAGCTCAGACCATTTCCAGGCACTTACCATCCTACATGTCCTGCTATTGACATACAGCCCACTGTCACCTTTGTTTGCAGTTGTGTTGTGAACAAGAAACCTACACTGCTATGGGCTGGGACCATATTGTCTTTGGTAAAGTACCCAGATTCTGTTCTGCTGAAGGTTCTGATGAGAAAAACTAAGAACTCAGATAAATGTTAAGGACATCCTGTGGCCATGTGTTGCCTCTGATGGCAGGATTTCTAACCACCTATTTTGCAGCAGGATAATGCACAGCTTGTGAGCCTCCAACATCTGATCTCAGTTAGTTCCGTATTAGCGTCAATTGTTATGCCACTTCTAAGCGAGATCAGCACTGCTTAATGGCAGCTTAATAGAAGACATTCTGGGTTAAAATAGCAAAATTATCCCCCCAAAAACCAAAAATATCAGTATTTACTGTACGCAGATGGTGTCACGACCATGGTGTTACCCGACTACATTACCCTGCCTCCATTGCTCCTTCAATGTCATCCCTGCACTGTTTCTCTGTTGTTTATTTTCTGATTTACTAAAACTGTTTCTAGTTTCTAGTTAAATCCTGCATTTCTTTTTTTTTGGCACAAAATGGGCATGTTTTACTTGTGTGCACCAATATGGTTTTGGTTCCTGTCCGGTGTATCACGTCATTCCTGTTCTCTGTGTTTTCCCAGGTCTTTTGTTATTTTTCGTTTCATTATTGCACTCCAGTATTCTTCAGTGTTTTTTTAGTTTCATAATAAAGCTCTGCTCTCTACCAGCTTGTAGCATTTATCTTCAGCTTTCTGCCCCAGTATGACAGTCTGTAACACAACCACTTCTTGATAAAGCCTGCATGTGACTGAGACAGAGTAAACGACATTCTGATTGTCTCCCTTAAGCATTAGAGTTGTGAACTTGCCACACTGACTTGAAATCTAAATTTTGCACTTATTTACATAATTTTCAATGCTGCACACGCACCTTGCCTGTTTGCATCTTGCATCTCTATTTGAAAATTCAGTAGTTAAAGGTGCGCATCTAGGGGACTTACTGTATTACTGACAAACATTGCACAGATTCTGGGTCAAACAGCCTCTACTGTATGCTATGGATTGATCTACAGCCTTTGCCTCTTATATTGCCACTTTTTATTGTCTGTTTTTGCTGAATTGTAGAAATATTTGAACCCACTAGCTCGACGCTCTTGCAAGGTTAGTATTTTACTCAAGCATGTTCTTTTAGATTCTACCTTCATTGAGCCTGTTTCTGCATGCGCCATAAACAACAGTACAAATAAAGTTACATTAACTTTTCTGTTTCACATTAATCACATGGTGACAGTAAAGAGGTCAGCAAGGTCACACTCTTGTCCTAAACACTAAATTTCCCAAATAGGGAGACTCTAATACAGTATAATTGTCCTGTTGTTGTCAGAATTTGATTGCCAGGTTGTAAAGTGCCAATTAGGCATTTATATTAAGAGTTTTATTCGTTTAGAAATCCAATTCGTAATGTCAATAATAATTACATAATTTTGAGTGACAGGCTGAATTGCTGCTGGGGGAATAGCATGTGGTTGTTATGACAGAGGAAGTATCCAGTGGACCACAATGGTGTGTTGGACGCTTCTCCATATTCTGTTGCTTAAATGTCTTTTCTTTCTTTTTTTCTGCCTTTCTGTTTCCTGTCTAACCCTCATGCACCATGCCATTACTTCATTGTGGCTATGCATGCCTCTTCCGCTGTAAGTACTCGTCTGCATTATATAAAACATTTTGTTCCGAGTTATTCTGCTATGAAATGCTTGTTGTGCCTTCCAGTATAAATGTCAATATAATTTGGGTAAATTGCCTCTTGATAGTCTTTCAATTATATGATTAAGGGAATGAATTATGTGCGACACTACCACGTCTACTTGTGCCATGCTCATGTATTTTGGCATATAGAAGCATCAAGTTACTCCAAACACTAAAATACAGCTGATAAATATGTTTATGTGAAATTCAGAGGGAAATGCCTTGATTGGCACATTGAAGCATATTTAATTTGGGATTAGACAATAGATTGTAAACTCTCTTTTAATTACTGCCAACCCACATCTTTCCCACTTTTCATTGTTTCTTAACTCATGAATGTATGCTTACAACATTTCTTTGTTTCAACTGCCCTTTGTGATTTCAATCATTATGCACTGGATCTATTATGGCTCAACAATTTCAGTGACTCTAATAATGCTTTTCCTGTCCAAGCACATTTCAAGCAAACTACTAAATAATCATATTATGCTTATTTCATTTGACAACATTTACCCCAGACAGAGAGATTGTTTATTAAAATGGTTGACAGTCCCCAAGTGAATGTGTTTCCCTTTAAATTTAACTCAGTTACTTGCATAATCAGCTCCACACATTGGTTCTGTAAATGAGTGAAGGCAGATTGAAAAGCGAACAGATTAATGGCCGTCCTGATTTCCCTGCTGTTTCCAAAGATATTCAGCAGTCTGTGTTCCCTTCAGCCAGCAGCACTGTCTCCTTATGCCTTGCTGTAATTACAAACCCACAGAAGCTCACGGAGTAAAGCCCCTTTCCCTCCCTCAGCCTCATCAGCAGTCTCACTGCCAAGCTCTGTCCTTGATTAGTGTGTTTATCGCAAACTGCAATTAAAGTTGACCCACACAAAGCATGGGCGAAGGCTGTGGAGAATGGTAGGGAATGTAAGCACCACCTGAGAGTGAGGAGAAGTCAAGCAGCTTATACCAGAAGAGAGCAAACGTTATGTTTCCTATATGAACCCTAAATACTGTGGTTCATAACTAGAGCTGGATGGCCTCTGTTCTTTCAGCTGTTGCAAAACAATGACCCGGTTCTGTCTCACAACCCTGCCAAAGTTTTTCCTGACCTCTATGTCGGCTTAGGAGGCAAATGGAGCGGGAAGAACAATAGCTAATGTAGGCTGAATTAAGTGCTTAAAGCCATGTTTCACTTTGGTATAACTTTTTTTCTGGATTTTACCCTTGTTATTGCGGCAACATCACTGATATTTGCATCATTGGTTTTTATTCACTTCAGGCAGTTTTAGGATCTTACCAAATGTGTTTGTTTTGAAGCACAAATGAGTGTTGGGCCTTTATAAAGTGTGTTATATAAAACAGTTTGCTGTGAGCAGTCAAGTACACTACTTCAGTTTTGGAACTTGTAGATTGCCTGATCCTGTATGTCTATACATTTGGCAGGTAATGCAAATGATCCTATTTCAAATAAGAAATTTAATACAGGACTACACTACTTCTAAATGCAACAGTAGTATATAATGCTTAGTTTTTTGTATGTTTGCATGCTGTTGTATTGCGTTTTAGAGTTGGATTATTCTCATCCTCAGACAATTTAGCTATGAAATGATAAATCCACTCTTACCGATCATTTATCCACAAGGAACAATACAAGTACTTTTGTAAGTCACTCTGGATAACAGCATCTGCTAAATGCATCCTTTCTTACTATTTGTGCTGTGGATCATTCTCAGCTCTGTAGTGGTATGTTAGTGTGCGCTGGCATTGTGTAGGTCAGACACAGCCATGCTGCTGGAGTTTCCAAACACCTCATTGTCATTGCTGCACTTAAAATAATACACCATCCAAAGACTTAGGCAACATCCTCTGAGCACTGATGAATAACACAAACTGTGCAACAACAGATGTTGTTTAGTAGATGCCCTTATCCAAAGAGACTGATGCAGTCTAACAAACCATGCAACCCTGAGTTAAGGGTCTTACTCAAGGACCCAAACAGTGGCAGCTTGACGTAGATTTTATTCAAACCTTGGACCGTTTGGTTCATAGTCCTGTACCTTAATCACTAACCCTCTACATCCCACTGTACAGATAACCTACTGTCTCTGATGTTACATCTACAAGGTAAAGCATTATGGTAGATGTATCTAATAGAGTGCACAGTGAGTGAACACAGTGTTTAAAAACTCCAGCAACACTGTATCTGATCCAATCAAACCAGCCTAACTCAAACTCTAAAATTACCATTACCACCAAATCAGGGACACTGCAGTGCTGAGAATGATATAGTACCTGTACTGTTCTGGTCCTGTGGGGGTCCTGACCATTAGAGAACAGAGTAAAGGAGACAAACAAAACATGTAGAGACACAGACTACAGTCAGTAATTGTATAGCTATAACGTTAATCCGTATAGCCAGTGGAACTGATAAAATGGACAGACAGTGAAGAAACAAGGTGGTGTATCTAAAAAGTGAACTTTACTAATCTTCATCTATCTGTCTATTTCTCTATCACTGTATATATACATTGGTACATTGTTGTTAATTCATTTCAGAAGAAGAAGATATTTTTCCCAGACTAATAATGTCTAATGGCTTAAACAATTTCAGATTCCCAGAAAATTCACTTCCTGTAAGGCAATATATGTATTAATGGAGTTGTGTAGCATAAAGTAAAGTAGTTCTCTATAAAGTAAGTCCAACTTTAGTAATGTTTATACATGCATTGATGTTTGTCACCCATGGGGCTCACACTGAATCAATGTAATGAGGATAAAATGTGTGCCTCATAGAAATATAAACATCATACATATGTATGTGCTTCATATAAATCTGAAAACGGCCTCCTTTTGTATGTTGGTCAGTACAAATAGTTACTTAAATTTGTACTTACTTATTTGAATCCCATTGGTCAGCATGTCAGAGATCTTTTAATTAGACTAAAAAGGTTCATTTTGTTTGATTCATTTTGTTTCACCTCATTCATTCATTCATTCTCTTTTATTCTCTTGGTGAGACTTGCAGTAGAATTTCTAATACTTAAGTTTTAATTCACATACTTCACAGACTAGTCAAACACTGCAATAATACAATGAATATTGTATTATA